>DF239728.1:99351-169626 GCA_000507305.1 Breviolum minutum Mf 1.05b.01
TGTGTGTGTGTGTGTGTGTGTGTGTTGTTGTTGTTGTTGTTGTTGTTGTTGTTGTTGTTGTTGTTGTTGTTGTTGTTGTTGTTGTTGTTGTTGTTGTTGTTGTTGTTGTTGTTGTTGTTGTTGTTGTTGTTGTTGTTGTTGTTGTTGTTGTTGGTGACAATGCTTTTCAGCTGCAGGATGTGCTTCATCAAGAGTAACAATTGAGTAGTACTCTGAATCGGTGTGATGTGCAGGGTCGCCGGCTTTCTCAGCTCTGTGCCCGACGCCGCTTGGGACACCTGCAGCTGTGTTTCAGCCGCTACAGCGGCAATGTTACATGGGATGTGTGGAGACTGGGTAGGATGGGTGGATACCTTGTGAAGACCTTTTGCAGTGTTTGTGGAGACATTTTTCTTTGATATGGGAGTTTGACTCACCTGCACGGATGGATCACTTACATTTTTTGGCTGGGTCATCAAACAGATCAATGATTTTTGTCGACAGTTGCCACGCCATCTTCGCTTTCCTAACTAGACCAAGCAAGGTATTTTGATCCATCTCTGGTGCCCAATTTCGTATTCAAGGTCGGCGCTATCCCAAAGCTGCCTTGTTGTCTGAGCGGCTCCCTCCTGGTGCGCCTGGCTGCAAAAATGTGGAGCCACTTGGAGGCTGGAGAAAGCGGGTCCAGTTGCACTCTTGTGGGAGCCCCAAACATGGAAATCCAATAAGATCATGAGGTGTTATTGATATAGATTGGTTGAGTCAAGCCAGAAAGACCTCAAATGAGATCACAATAGATGATGCTTGAAAGGGAAATCCTCCCAAGAACGATTCAACATGAAACTTATTTTCAAATTCATGAAGTGAAAATTGCAGACAGAACATAGATTTGGCCAGATTGGTTGGTTCCTCTGAAAAATCCGTTTTTTTCATATCTCATAGATTCTCATCGGCCCTTCTTCCACGCGCGGGATTCTATTCGCCATTTCCGGTGACTCAAAAGTTCTCAAAGATCGATCCATCTTTTGATGGGCATCATGGAGAAGATATATGGAACCATGAATGATGAGATTCTGAGATATCTGTATATATATATATACATAATTATATGATATATATGTATATAGACTCAATATCGTACAATACATTAAACAAGTTAAGTACAATCCAATATTAAAAAAGACATGTGTATATATGTATAGTTTTTAGTGGTCGGTATCTCGCTTGTGACTCTCTTTTTGTCTCGCTTGTGCCTCTCTTTTTGTCTCGCTTGTGCCTCCAGTTTTGGTGAAGTGTGACATGCTTGATGATCATTGTTACAAGGCTTTTATTGCCAAATTCGCTGCAAAAGGCTTTTCTTTGGGGTGTTATTTTTTCTTATTGGTCTGTGTCTGTGTTTGTGTTCCTGCGCTGCGTGTTTGTTGCTCGCTTTGTCTAGTCATTGTTGCTGGCATTGTTTGGGGCCTGGTATGCCCGCACATATGTTGTGCATGGATTGGCTGGGACTGGGGTAGGTGTTGTTTTGGAGTGTGTGTGGTGTGCGTGGGTTGCCTGAGCCAGGTTATATTTTGTGTATTTGTGAAGTCTGTGGTATTTACCAGAAAGCAGTCCAGTCCGTAGCACTTTGAACACGGGTTACATTACAGGTGTGGACATGTGTAAAGTATGTACTGAAGCAGTCCACTCCGTAGCACTTTGAACACGGGTTACATTAATTACAGGTGTGGACATGTGTAAAGTATGTACTGAAGCAGTATGTACCAATCAACTAGGCGCAAGTGAGACAAAAACCGAGGCGCAAGTGATACATGATAGGCGCAAGTGAGAGAGAGGCGCAAGTGAGACAAAATGCGAGGCGCAAGTGAGAGCCCGTTTTTAGTTTTAATGAATATTTTTGTATCTTGAACTTTCCGAAAAAAGACCGTGTTGTGTAGCAAAAAAAAGACTTCCCCCGATTTTGTTGCCAGACAACCCACTGGGGTTTTTCGCATTTGCCTGCTCCCGAACCACTGCAGATCTTCCTTCAGCTTTGGCCGGTGACAGCCACGAGGCGAGAAAAAAGGGTCCAACTGGTTGATAGGCAGAGAATATTCCAACGAATCTTCCAATACACTTCCGTTTGATTTGATGGAAGAAATCCTGCACCATTTGGGATGTATAAAACCATGTAAATTATGGGATATTTACCATATCAACTGGTGCAGGATTTCAGCCATCAACAGTAGCACTAAGGATAGTAAACTGTCGGATGCCTCTATCGCCCAAGGTTCACAAAGAAACCATAGAGCAGGAAGCTTGGTAGTGAACAAGTGGCAGAGGGGATGTCAGAATCTCAAGCCGATCGCATGAATTTTGGGCAACTCGCCACTCGAGTGTAATCACACTGTAAATACACGCTTACAAAGAAAGGTCCAACGAACTGAAGCATCAACCAACCGTGATTTCTATCAGTTTTGAAATGAAAGAATGACATGCTACGCTGCTAAAATCAAATCAAAGGCTGATCCCATACAACTGCTGGATTGCTTAAAAATGTCACTGCTGAAAAAGCACAGTCCCGAGATAAAGGTCGAAGATGTTGATCAAACATGGAATTTAACACAAACTCACTTCGAAGTCTATGTTTGAAAAGACAGCTGCCTTCGGATAACTTACTTTGATCTTTGTCTATATTATATATACTGCAATGAAAAAAATGGTGTTTTTCTCAAAGCCTCAAAGATTTATGAGATGACATCCAGAAGTCTGACACACCGAATAGTGCCAAGGAAGGCGGCTTCAATAGCAGCTTTTTGACACGCATCGCTGCCATCCTTGCTGTGCTATCCTTGATTGGGGCAACGTACGAGACCTGTTGGCAGCCAAAGAGCATCGAACTTTCAAACAAAACTTCCTGGTGATCCAATAAATGATCAAATGAGGACCTAGAAATAGCGCAACAGAATGTTTAGGAGTTGTTGGTGTATTATATCTTCTTAAGAATCAGGGGTCTTTTATCTTAGATTCTGTGCTATTGTTTAATTCGATTTTTTTTCGCTCTCAGAGAAGATCAACCAATTTTGTCAGATTTCCCAGTTGACCTGAAAGGAACATCAAACCACTAGACACCGAAAAACCATGTTTCGGAAATCATCCCCTGGATGTTGAACCCTTCAAGTTGTGACCTGGCCACCTTTGTTGAGGATTATACATCCTTCCTGGACAAAGTCCGCATCGATGGGCAGCTGTGTCTTTTCAAGGTGGGTGCTGTGCTGCTGTGGTTTGCAGGAAAACAAAGGGTTCATTTTTCGGAGAAAACAAGACTTGTATCAAGGTACATAGCCATGTTGTGGTTTATCAGTTCCACGTCAAACCTAATCCATTTGTGTACTGTGTACCCATCGGATTCAAAACTAAAGGTAGTGGACATCACAGACTCATTTTTAAGTATATGCCAGATCAGATATTCAAGATTGAGAAGGGCTATCAAGGGTAGTGAAAGATCATCACCCATATCTGGGGAGTTTCGGCTCCACAAGGCAACCAACCAGATGACTTTGATCACGGCAGGTTCATGGCTGCAACTGGCGGGTGGAAAACTCCCGTATGTTGGGCAGAGTGAAGCGTGCTGAAGGGGCGAACCCTCCAGCAGACTATGCGGAAGGCGTTCAGATGGGGGCTGGAGTTATTGGAGTTTTTGAAGCGGCGAAAAAACATAAGCCATGATGTATCTATCCATAAAATGGCTCTGTTGAAGGCTTTGTTTAAGCAACCCAAATCGCCTAATATTGAGGAACTCGCAAAAACCTAAAAATGGTCGTTTCTGCGAGGAATCATGGAATTATATAGATGAAACGACGGATGTTCAAGACACACTTTGAATGCGAACAACCCCAGGCATCAGATCATAGGCCAAGATCAACCTGAACTATATGACTTTTGACCCAGAGGTGGTTGCAACGCCAATGGCGACTACTGCAACTACTTCCTACGGCCCACGACTCATTGTAGCTCGGATGAAGTTACAAGTATGGACATCGTGGTGTTGCTACATTTCGTTCCACCGTGCTCTTTTTTTCTCATCATTCTAACTTTCCAACTCTATTGTTTCTTTTACTCATCCATGATCAATTTGTCATTTGTTCATATTCTTCCTTCTATTGGTTCCATGTTTTCCTCGTTGTTATTGTTGCATATTGTGTACGTATATTTAAGTTAGTGTCATCATTGTTTTTGTTGCTTTGATTATTATTATTCTTGGTTTAGTATGTTTAGTATTATTTGTCTTATCCTCATTGCCATGATTGTTGTGATTACGTTCTTCCTCTTCTTCTTCTTGTTCTTTGTACGGCTGCCGTATTCTTCTTCTTGTTCTTTCTTGTCCCTTCCTCGTTGTTCCTATGCTGGATCTTCTCATTGGCTTCGTTATTTGTTTCGTTGTTGTTATCATGTCACTTTCTCGTTGCATGTTATAGTTATTTTTGTCTTATCATGATTGTTGTATTGCTACTGAACTTGCTACTGTACACAATTATTATTCCTCATAAACCCTATTTTTGTTGTCTCCTATTTTCTTCGTTTTCCTCTTCTTCTTCGTCTTCTTTTCTTTCCTCGCCTTCCGAATCTAAATGACAAAATGCAAAGAACAACAGACGGTTACGACAGCATGATAATGGCATAATAGGCGTAATAATAGAAGAAACATAGCAAACCAACACGAATATCATGAAGGGCTGGTCATAACAAGATGAAGAAGAGGAACAAACAAAAAACAAGGAAGTCCCCTCCCAGTCACCAGAGGTGATGGAAAATCGACCCGTCAGAACCAGTCAGATCAGTCAGGACTAGCTACAGTATTTGATAGTAATTCAGGGAACAAACGAATTGATTCATTCAAAGATGAACCTTTCGACTTTGGATGATTGATTTCAGGTTTTTTGAACCTCAGGCTCTGAGAAGGGCGAAGCTTTCACCAATGACATCACTGCTATCCATGTGCGTGCCATGGTGAAACACGTCGTTGAGGCTTTATTGCTGTCAACTAAGCCATGAAAACTCGACCTTGGCGAATCACCTGTTTTCGGAGAAATGTCCGGCTCTGGTGAAAGGTAGTAGTAGTATGTGAATTCTTTCATCACAACAGCAGTATATTTACCCGATGTAAAAATCAGTCCACATTTTCCAGCCACTTACCCCAACAAAATATGTAACACACGATAATTAGCACATATAGCTATCAAACCAAATGAGTAAGTTTTTTTCCTTATTCATTTTTAATCTTTCATTGTTTGGGACGAATCAATAAGCACAGCCAATCCTCTACCCAATTTGAAATTTGTATATGGATTGTAAGAGATAAAACTAGTTTTTGCCGCATTCATTAACTATTTTCAACAATCAAATTCATGTACCTTCATGGAACAAGTAGATTGTGCGAGGTGAAACGATTCTTTACCAAAGTCATCAATTCTTGTTTAAACAAGCATAGTCGTTGATCTTTTCTGCATTGAAAGAACAATTGGCCAGACTTGTCCAACTCCATTAGCGCAAGCACAGTCATTTTCCTCACAAGTAGGTTGTAAGAGATAAACGCAATTCCTTCGAGTTTCATTAACTAGTCCTTTTCCTGTTTGCTATCTATGTGGAAAATGTAGGAGAGAAAACTTATTCATTCTTTACGATGTTGATTCACAGTGATTTTCAAAAGGAATTATCTTGCTTTTGATTGAAGTTTGATTGTGGGGGATACCGCAACTCTTCACCATATGAGTTTCAATATGCCTCAGCAACCCTTTTCCCTCCTCACCTTGTCTCAATTGTTTCAATTAACATCTATCTTATCCAATGGTACTGGTCATCTATGTTGTTTCTCTAGGTTTTTGTTTTCTCATGAAAAACAGCCATGATTTCCAACACATCATATTAGACGAACTTTAAAAAGTTCTTGAGGTATGTATATAAGATATATACGCTTACATATTGTACACGCTGCTCGGCAGTGACTTTACACAATACCTACTATCACCGGAACTAGACGTCTCCCTTACTTGGTTTGACTGGAATCCACCGCATTTGGCCGACCCAACCTGGATTCTTTGCCAAAGGATTGGAGTGCAAAGTTCTACCTGACTTAGCAGAAGCTACGACCAGAGTGACATTTGTGAATCCGTATGAAGCAACTGGTCAGGCAGGTTTCACGGCGTTTGGTTGGTTTTTGGATTTGGGGGGGGGCTGGTTGGGTTGTTTCTAGCTGTGTAAAGAGTAGCTGAGAGGGTGGTCGTTCACAGACGCTCCCTCCCAGATCGATGAATGTGATCTTGACGTATGCTCGGACTTGAACATCTATGATGTTGTACTTACCAAGATCAGATGAACATGCATCTAGCTTTGCCGCTCCAAAGAGACGAGCAAGACGGAAAGAAAGCTAGCTTGAGTCCTCAAACATGTCATCTCCTGAGTTCCAAATAAAGCTCTGTTTGTTTGATTCTGGAGTCCCAATTTGATGTTTTTTTTGATGACTCGTCTCCCAAAAAATCAACCCAACCAAATCAATCATTCGCGACTCAACTTCTTCAGCGCTGCAAGGTGCACACCATGTTTTTGATGCAACATGATCTCACGGTGTGGTCTATGCCTTTGGACGAGACATCCACACGTTGGAATAAGGTGGGAGGTGATTTGGGGTTCCCAGGGTCTTTTTTTACGCATGACATCCCTCAAAAGAGGCTGGTTTTGCAAAGTGATATGATCGTGCGGAAATGGCACTGGAATGTGGAGTTCTTGATTGTGATTGGGAGAGTACTTTAAGCTCAAGCATTTAAGAGTAGCAAATGGTTTCTGAGATTAATCTATTCTATTTATACTCTGTGTTTGCCAGATCTATGTATACAGCATTTATATGATATTAACTGTTAACTGTATAAGGAGAGTGTGAGACCAAAGATTTCTAATTTGTTTTTAGGTCTTGTTTGAAATTGGTGAACTTCAAACAGGGGTCGTTTTCAGGTGCTGCTTACCGAAGGCATGAGGATCGTTCAAATTGGACCCGAGGCGAGGAATGGGGGCGAAACAGTGGGGGAAGTCCAGTCCTTGGTTGCTATTGTTGTTTGGTTTCTGTGATTTTTTTTTGTTTTGGTTTGGGGGGGATGTTCGCTGCATCCCATGGTTTCAGACATTTGTATTGTTTATTTGTTAAATGTTTCTAACAGTACTAAAAAAGATTCAGATTGGTGTAGTTTTCGGACTTTTCGGACAGTAGTTGACTCTTGATGTCAACTTGGTACCTTAAATCAACTGCCGATGGATTTGCTTCACTTCAAAGGGTTTCGATCATTTTGGACCATGAAAATGTCCCAACCATTATTACATGGAAGGGTTTCCAACAAGAGTGTTTCCAACAAAATGATGTTAGTCATGTTTTTTTGTTGACCTTCTTGGTAGGAGGGTCCGGTCACCTCGGTTGAACAAAAGTTGGCTGGCCTTAAAAGGTGGGGTGAAGTCAAGTTTTCTCCGCCGTGACTTTTTTTTCCCACAAAGGACTCCAAGGAGAATCAGAATCTCCAGAAAGGTGTTGCACTTCATCCAGTGGAGCTGCAGCTCGGTAGGCAACCTGCAGAATCCTGAAAAACTTGGTTGGAACATCTCCAACCTATGTGAATTGTCTCTGTTCTCCATTGAAAACATGGCTTTCTGATGCTTTCTGCACCTTTCTTTGGTGGAAAATGAACATTTTGATAGCCAGAACGAGACAAAAGAAACTGAATGAACTTGAGCTGATTGGAAAAGCGTTTGGAGTCCACAGAATTTAGGGGTTGTGGTCCAAGAGAAGGAAACCAATCAAAATTTCCAAAATTCTGTAGATCAACGAATAAAAATGATATCTTGTTGAAGAGACGCTTCGCGAAATTAAGGCAACGACATTTTCCATGGTTGATGTCAGTTGTGAGCGTTTTCAAACTCTTGAAATCGGTACACTTGGACGCCATTCTGACGTCCCAAATCCAAAGGTTTCGGCTTTGGTGGGCATAACCTCTGTTTATGAAAACATGCATCTTTGCATACAAATATGCAGAGGTCAACACACCCTGTGGGCCCTTGTCTTTCTCTCAAAAAAAACATTTCAAAACACACCACTCTTAAGTAGATCACTGATTTTGAAAAACCACGCATCAGTGGTGGCTTCCTCCAGCTTTCTGAGGTTAGGACGTTGTTTGGGCGAATATCGAGGACATGTGGATCTGGTGCTTCACCAAACGCAAGATTTGGTTCCCATGTGCCGAGGCGGCAGTTTCATTCGAGTCGGCGTCTTGACCGACTCATGGGTTGGTCGTTTCTCCAGGCCCCCATTGAATCCAAGGGAAGCCACTGGAGTGTAGAGGGATATCATATATCATATATATACACATGTATTTATACATACGCAAGACACAGCACATATTCAAATCAAAGGTGTACACACCAAATCAGTGTTTATGGGTAAACCAAATCCTCCCACGCATCAGACATTTTGGCGGCCCTAACTCTTGTTGTGAAAGACCTAATAGTTGGCAAAAAAACATCAAAAGCTCGCCTTGAACAAGCTTGAATCATTTGATGAGCAACATCAATCATCAATTGCAGTCCATTCTTGTCCATTCCCAATATAAGCAACATTGACATTGATCAATGTTTCATGGCAAATGTGGCAGATGTGGCATAGTATGGCATAGTCAACTGATCTGACATTTTCATGGTTTATTTCCTGACCTTTATAGGTGTCCCTGACCCAAGGTTTGAAGAAGATTGCCAAGGCCTTCAGGCCCATGAGCTTGCCAGAGCTCACCCCATTGGGGGTGTTGGGAAGATGATTTCCGCTTTCGATGGTGTGAAATACTAAACATTTGAGACAAGTTGATGGACGTTTCCTGACTTGGAATGCATTCCCCTTCAGTTGAAGCGTTTTCCAGTCTGGACATATCAGCTTCGCAATTCGTCAAAGATTTTTTGTCGCAAAAGCAATTTGCTCAGTACGACAATGACAATGCCAACTGAATGGGAATGATAGCTTCAAATCATTTCCCTTTGCCATATGTTTGGTTTTTTTTTCCATTTTTGTCTTGAGTTGTGGCGCCGTTAGTTTCCCTTCTGCCTTGCTTCTGGAACCGGAAACAGGAAGCGTGCGCAGCCGAAGGCTTTGGGCCAGAGAACAATGGCTACTGGCCACCCTATCGCCTGCTTGATCACAGTTTCTCGTCGAACGCCGGACCTCCAAAAAAGGTCGGCGCTTGCTATTGATGGTGTGTTACGGTGGGTGGCTTTGGGTTTAAGAATCCAAACACTTGTAGGTTTGTGTTTAAAAAAAGCAGTGTTACAAAGACAAATGTGTCATTGTTTGTTCCCAGAATGAAGACATGACATTTTTTCCCGCGCTTTTTAGGCTACGAGAAGACCATCTGTGTTTATCGATCTTTGAAGCTGCCGGGGTGGATTCTTGGCAGGATTTCCAAGGTTGAGGTGGAAAGCAGGATGGGGAGGATGGTTTTGGAAAGAGAAAGGAAACCAAGAGAATAGTTTGCGAAAGTGTCAGGAAAATCAAGGTAGGTCACAAGATCCTTAAATTCTTTTGGTGATGTTCGATGTGGTGTGTAGGCGCCAAGTCAATAATTCAATAGCTAGCATGAAAGATTTGAAACAGTTTCGAGCTTAGAGTGACCCCAGATCCTTCGGTTGCAGGAGCTTTAGTTTCTGTTCTCTGGATTTGTTCAATGCTTTTCCTAACGTCCTTGACCGCAGATACTTCTTTCAACTTTGGGGGACAGCCATTCTATGAAAACAAATGCCTACATGTTCCATCTCCGAGGCAAGTAACAAGGACTTTTGTTGGAACTTATCATATACCTTAACTTGTGCATAGAATCATAGAAGCACCATGGAAGACTACGGCCCGCAACCTCTCAAAGGTTCAGGATATAGATCCTACTGTAAGTAGATAGCAACCAAATTCACTCGTGATACTTATTTGAGTGGATTTCCAATCAATCCTCCAGGTGCAGACTTGAAAAACTCGAATACTATCAGAAAGGTTTTCTTAATGCAAAAAGGTTACAACCTGATAGGAATTCCATTGGGACTTGTCACCGCACGAATCCTGGCAAGGTTGGGTAAGGTTTGGACTGTCCTGGAGCAAGGGGAGCAAGGCCTGACTTGCCGAGGTGAACCGAGGAAACGATGCTCGGCTCGAGAGGGTGAGGGAATCGTGAGTGAGTCAAGTTGGCTACAGTTGGCTCTTGGATCAATTTGTTTCAACAAAGAATGAAGTGCAAGAAATGGATGTTAATCATTTGAGTGTTCCAAGAAATTATTTGCATGCACATCCAAAGGAAGAAAAGGATGGCAGGGGATTGTTCGAAGCCCAAGCATCCAGCTGTTTTTTCTTTTTGACACAATAAAACTTGGGACACTTTGAGTTACAATTTTTGACAAATCTGGTGGTTGACAAGGAGGTATCAACTTGGCCTCTCGCTTTCCCTCCTGGTAATTGACTTCCAAGAACCCACTGAAGGCATGCAAGATCAACATGTCCTGAAGGGGGATGGGGTTTGATGCTGGCTTTTTTTCGGGTCAAAATGAGGCCTTCATTTTGATCATGTAAACAACTTGATTGTCACAACCCGTGTGGAAACATGTCGGGGATCTCAGAATAAAGGTGTGGCTTGTACCACCTTTCCAGACAGAGCTACAGCTATGGTGCCTTTCTCCCATGATTCTTACGTTCCCGAGGTAAAGACGCTTGCTCGAAGGACAGGGAAGAGAGGTGAAAGAGAGCCTTTTTGGATAGGAAGAAATATCAATGTCCTTGCAGTTGGAATTTTAAAGTTGCCCCCGGACTACTTGAGTACTTTGGGGTGCTCCCTCTCTTCAGACTTGGGCTTTTGAGACACTTTCCAATGCTTTCAGCCCCTTCATGCTGACAAGAGAGTGCTGCTGGATGGTGATAGTTCACCCGGATAGATTTGGGATGATGTGGCCTTACATCAAGTTTTGGGTACCAGGTAAATACATTAAAATCACAAATTCTCCCTGCATTTTGCTGTACTCGGAAGAATTTGCTATGAAATGCATGATGGCACCCACACCATGGAGACGATGCAGCATGTGCATGAGTGATGTAGGCCATCTTTGGGTTCTCAGTGCTGTGCTTTCTGGATAAGAGGAGCCTTGGTGCTCACATGTCTTCTACAAGGGTGAGGCTGGGGATAACCTGGGGTTGAGGTGCAAGGAATTGACAGACTTTAGTGACAAAGAAAAGGCATGAACAAATCAGGGTACACGTCACAAACGGATGGGGATCGAGATGTTTCTGTCCCATTTGTGGATGTTTCCTGGTGGTTTGGGTGCCTTTGCAATAGGGTTCGAGATCCAAAGCACCAGACCGTCAGACCCCAACCCCCCAGCGCGCGCCCCGGTTCGACCCTCGAACCTTGGAAGGTACCAGAGGCCTTCCGCACGGACTTTGATTTTATTCCTCCAGATATGAAACAAACCTTGAGGCGTGGGAATCGGAACCTGAGTTAGGGAATTGGCCTGGCCAGCCTTCGATGCGACTGCAACGGAAAGTTTCCAAATGTGTCTGAAACATGCTTTAGCATCAAATGGCCTGAACTTTTCTGTCTTGTTGCATCCCCCAAGGCTTACGGTCCAGGTATTCCGCATCTTTGTCCATCTCCAGGGTCCACAATGCTACACGCTCCACGGCGTATGAGTGCCTACTGTATGAGTCTGTTCCTCAGGGGGGTGGTTTGCTCGGTTACTTTGTGGAGGTTGATAGCACCAGATTCAACCGATCCGGGGTCGAAAGTGAAATGGCTTTAGGGATAGTCTCCAGGTGTACGGCAGAAAAAAACGAGAACCCAAGATAGCGTAACAGGAAGTTTTGCTGACATTCCCTTGAATTTGAGCATGAAAATCATTGAAGTCGTTCCTACCTTGCTTGGAAGGGCACAACAAAGATGATGTCCATTCTATCACAACTCTTAGGAGCTTCACGTAGCCATGCACCGATGACGATTGCATAGATTATTCAGTGATTATTCTATTTTGACATTTGTTTGGTCTTTTCTGTGTCACTCATGCTTTCTTGATCATTTGTTTTACCTCTATTATTCTACCATTTGTTATTTTCCTGAGACAACGTCTCTTTTTGTCATCCTTTTAATTTTTTTGTCAATTTGCTGTTTTCGTGAAACCTTGCAGTTGTGACAACTCAATCCAAACATCAACCAATAAAAATCGTGAATGCCTTTGCTCTTCTGTGTTTCTGCATTGTTCGTCTCCGGAGACGCGTTTGCAGGACTTGTCCATTGGCCAACTCGAGTGAAATCGAGGAACGGACAGGATTTGTCCCCGTGACATGCGGACAGGATTGTGGAGAAGACCACCAACGCTGCATGATGGTGAGGCCGGATCCCATCAAGATCTCAATCCTTGAATCTTTCAATGATGGTATCTGGACAGGGAGGTGTGTCAGGAATAGAAATAGCACATATTTTTGCTGCGCTGAATGGTTGATTTTTGTGTTTTTTTTTGGTGATGATAATCCATGATGGGAAGCCATACTTTAAATATGAAGAAACACTACACAATTACCCTCCCTGAAACTAACGTGGCACCTGAAAATGGATGGTTGGAATACTAGTTTCCTTTTGGGAAGCCCTATTTTCAGGTGCTATGTTAGTTTCAGGGAAGTGTATCAATTTGTGTTTAAAACCATCATCTTCTACTGTGAGTTCACTCCGCCTCTTGAGGCAAGGCTTTGAGCGGCGAGAGGCGGATCGTTTTTTGGGAGGTAAAGAAGGATGCCGCAAAGCTTGTGAAGAAGCATTGCAGGACGGATGGCTGGGGGGAAAAAAAGGTTGGTGGGTTTATGGCACGGTTGATGGATATGATATGATATGATATGATATGATATGATATGATATGATATGATATGATATGATATGAAGTTGCTGGTTGGTGAAACGTGGAACTGGATCTTTTTTTGAATTGTTTCCAGATGCGAAACAGCGGCCTCAATCTTTTAGATAGAAAAGATATGATCTCTTGCACTATCGTGGCACGTAGCTGTAGCACCCTCCAGGATGTGGCGCAGTGCAATGCCTTCGTCTATTCGATTCAAAACGGGGGCACCTGCACGCTTTACGGTCCAGATCCTTTTATTAGGCCACAGAAAAGCATGGGTGAGGCAGCCAGGTTTTGATTTGATGATTGAATTGATTTTTGTTTGATGTGTTTATCACTGTAAAATGACTTGAAGGTGAAATGACATAAGAGCTGCCAGTGGTTTTTGGAATGATTTTTGAAGTCATGTTACAGAGCATCAGGGTCCCAACATTTTGAGATCCTCAAGAGCTACAGTACACAAAAACCCTTGGAGATGAATAAGTGATGAAATTTGCGTTGACATGTTTGGGAAGGTGATGGGATAGACTGAAAGAACATCTGAAGCTGCTACACGTATTTGGTGCTCCGAGCATTTGCACTCTTTTCTGTGAAAAGGTTTGCAAAATGATTGGACTACCCTCCAGGAAATTAACGTATCCCACCTGGGGAAAAGGAAAATCATCTTCAAATATGCCATTTTTGGTGGATATGTTAGTTCCCTGGAGGGTATTTGAATTATTTTTGAATTGAAGTATATTTTCAAGCAATTCTCACGATGGGCATCCTTCTTTCGGAAGCAAAAAGACATGTAAGAAGAGAAACGTCGCATTGTCCAAGTACGCTCACAATGTGTGAACGGAAATAACCCCCTGCCTTTGCGGATATCATTTCCTCTTGGCTTGCCTAAGTAGTTTCCATCTTACGTGTTCCAGATCTTCCATGAATTTCGTAGGTGTTTCAGTCCCATCCATCTGCATGGCATGGATATGACCAACAGTTGACAGCTACAGTTTGGTTTCAGGCCCTTTGAGGGCTGGAAAACCTTGCCTGTGCTTCGGTCTGCAAGAAAAACACCGGGTGGATGGCAAGTTGGTAGTCTGAGAGGGGAATCTGAAAATATCACGGATGTGTATGGTGCTTTCCGGACAGTTGGGAAAAGAAGCAACGGCCTAAGCACATACAAAACACTAAAACATAAGAGCAAAAATTGGAAAAGCGCTTCCCAAACATGCTGAGCACTGCCATGAATATCAAGGTCCCTTTGTCAGCGCATTAGTAGGCGAAACACTGTGAAACCCGACACCAAAAGACTTGGATTGAAATGGACTAAGCCAGGATCGGAAGCAGTGGAATGAAATATGATGAAATTTGTCTCCCCTGCGATTTGGGCATCCCATCCTTTGCCCTGAAATTGATGGACAGGAAGTGTGCCAAGTCGTGCCAAGTGGGCAGGCAGAGCACTGCAATTTTCATCCCAACTCCTCTAGCTTAATGGAAGACCATCTCAAATTCCCAATGAACATCTGGAGAAACCATGAGAAATCTTGGAACTGCCACAGCTTTCGTACTTGTACTATGAAAAACGCCAAGATCTAAATTTAAACTGTACTATTTTCATACCATAATTGAAGCATATATCATATATATATATATACATATGTAAACTGCTACATGCCTCTAAAAAAAGCAGGGCTTTACACAAACACCAGAAAAGACGTGTGTTATGAGGTGAACTACGTTGGTGCGGTGGGAAGCAAGTTGGATTTAAACTGTTGGGGATCCATATGTCGGGGAAAAGGTGTGGCGATGCGACTGTGCCATCTGATCGTTTCAATGATGCTTCCAGTGAGACTTGAGGAAGCTTGGCGAAGCCTTTCATGGATGCATCCCCCACCCCGTCAATCCCTTGCAAGTGTCATTGTTGGGATCTATTTGGCATTTGGTAGGAGATATTAAGAGATTTACCACAGAATGGGAGATGATACCCGAAATAGGGCCCACCCATAGATCATATTTACACATACTCATTATTACTCATAACTACTCATATATTTACCAATTAGTTGCTGTAGCTTCCAGGGTCATCAAGATGACCGCTTGCATCTCAAAGGCTTTTTGCGCTCCACCGACCCCTTTCATCAAGGTCTGTGGGATGTGGAGTGTGGGGTCCAGTGCCACAACCGGTTTAATGTGAGGTTTAATGAGTCTCATGTAAGCGGTAAATACGTGCAATGGCAACTGTCATCTAGTGACTAGATACCTAGTCTTTCTGAAATGTCCAGATAGCAGTTGAAAAGGTTTGAGATATTTTGACGTTTGGGAAGCCAAAAGGACCAGCTCTTGGGTCCTTGGCAAAAGGTCTGAAGAGCTAGGGTGGTTCTCCCAATGTTGAGTTCGTCATGCTTAGTCTCGATCAGGGTTGAGTTGCCACGGAATTGGTCAATGTACAAACTTAGTTGGATTCAGCACCTGTCTTTGACCTTTCGAACTCATGGTTTAGCCCGGTTGACAAACTCAAGTCAAGCAATGCTTCCCCCGTGCCTTGAAAAAAGTGCAGGACGGATCCGCAATCGGCAGTTTGCCAACAGCCCAGGAATTCTTTTGAGGCCAATCTGGGCGTGTAGGCAGTCGTAAGCAGCGAAACGATGCCTTGACATCCAGGAAGTTTTTTTGGCTGCTGCGAACTTGGGCAGGTTCACGGACAAAACGACATGCGGAGGATGTTTGGAGCGAACACTCTTCGAATGGTACCTCGCCATTGGACCTGTGAGTGTGGATTGGTTCAAAAGGATTACATGGGATTCCTAAAGCAGTCATTAATGACATTCTGTGATGGGGAATGCAATGCCTTCTTGGCTTTCTGTATCAAATGCCATACAAAGTCTCGAATTTGCATCACCACATCATCCAGTAGTTTGTTGAAAAGGTCGCGGCCCCAGAAAGATCGGACATCTCTGTTCAAACACAAGACTCTATGAGAGGAACATTTCCATGTTTCTCATGTTTTTTCCTCCAGTTTTTCGTTCTTTTTTGGGAAAACATGGCACCTCATCAGCTCATTTCTGTTGATCAAAAGTCCCTTTCATATGCTTCAACTGCAATTGTCAGGTTGCGTGAGCCCTCCGCCTTTTGCATGGCCGGAGGCCTAATTTGAGGGAAAAGATTTCCACCCGTGCCAACAAAAACTCACCACCAACAGAAAACATTTAGAGTGTCAAAAGGTATCTGTATATATGTGGCGTGTGGGTGCGAAGCAACAACAGCATCCACCAGAGACTATAGACCCTTAGACCCTTAGCCACAAAAATGGCATTGCCGCTGAGGTCTTGAGTCATCTCATTACCCTCTTTGGCGCATGCTATGTGGCACGTCATGCACATGCCTCTGTCCAATTGGGCAAAGCGGCGAGACTTGGTGGTCAAAGGATGGTAAAGGTATGGAGGTATGGGAGTTCAATCAGGAAGTCGAGAGAATTCAAATGGAAGTTTGATGTTTCTTTCAAGAGCTGCTGAAAAGGTAAAGCGAACTGGAAGTCTTTTGTTTTTTCTCCGAATGGAAAAAATAGTTTTGCTTTCGCCTGAAATACCAGTTTCCTGTTCTTTGAAAGCAAGCAGTTTCCTTGCGACGGAATGGCAGGACTCTGTTTAACATTTGATTTAAGATAGCTGATGTCACAACAGGCTCCAAATTGGGTGGTTCAACACGATGTACTGGTATCTCTTGCTGCAATTTCACCACAAAGAAAAATGCTATCACCTATGGCAGTGCCTTCTCATGCTTGCAGCAAAGTTGTGATTCCCCCGAAAAATTGCAGGCTTTTCTGAGGTTTCTTGATCATATATCTTCAAAAACAGGGTCATTTTTGTGGTAAAGACTAGTGTTTTCATTTCGCCCGGAAAACCTTGAGGTTTTCTGGCAAGCCGGTGGTATACATGACCATCGTGCAGGATCCAGCAAACTCAGTAACTTGGAGAGAAGCACAGGTGATCTACAAGTTGATATGGTACCGGGCATGAATTCACTAGTGTTTTAACCATTCCAAGTGAATTAGTCGAAGTTCTTCCATTAACTGTACTGGTGTTTCAGCAGATTGCAATTTTAAGTAATATTGCCAAAGTTAAACTTAGTATTTGTATGTTCCCTGCACATGAAAACCTACCGCAGACCATTCGGTTTTTGTTTGCGTTTCCTAAAAACCGACAAACCTCACAAGTTGGACCCACGTCCTCGATGGGTTTCTAGATGATACGATACTTTGGAAGCATCTGCTGTTCTAGGTTGGATCTTTTTAGAGTCTTGTTTGAGTTGCCTTTTTTTCAATTGTTCCGTTTTTTGCTTGCAAAGGTGACATTGCAACATGCCCATCGCTTGTCATAACGAGCATACAGAAGCTTGCTTCGCTGATTGATTTTTGTGCCTTCTTTCTCCTGAAGTTGCAGAGTTGTGCGAAAAGGACAACTTCGAAATAAGAGAAGCAGCATATCGAAAATTCCTTTCGAAATGTTGGGGAGCTCAGTAGCATAACGTGCGTGGGTGCTGGGTGTTTTCAGTAAGACAAGATTTCGGGTCATCTCTTGCCGTGGCCCATGGCAAAATTCTCTAGTTTGCCAATTCTGGAAACCTGGATGACCAGGAAAGTCCGGCAAAGACCAAGATAGCAATCTTCAGGGATATTTTTTGGTGATTCCGAGTTACAATTCTTTGCCGTGGAAACGTTGAGGGGGCTTCTTTTGGTTTTTCAGTATACCGTATATTTCATCAAGGCTTTTACCCTCAAAACCAAGAAAAGGCGTGATTTACGAGTCCTTTTTGAAGTTTGATTTTGATGGCTTCTCGGTTTTGTTTCCCTTCATTGTTTGACAAATCCTTCTCCAAACAATTCCAACTTCCCTGAAGAACAAACGGAAATCCCAAGTTTTTTGTTGGTTCCTACCCAATGTTCAATCTAAAAAAACCAAACTCCAGGTTGTGAGGTCGCAGAAGCTTGCCGCCGGGAAGATGAAGCGACGCATGAGAACCACGAGGCGACTAGTGGAATGTTGACTGTTTACTGGGAAGGGGGAAAAAAAACCCCACCGCATTGGTGTAAGTGTAGATTCTTCAACTCTGAAAATTGCAGGATCCTTTTGGTGGCATTTGATGGCTTAGGGTACTGACATGTTTCTTTTTGTTCAATAGATAAGTTTGAATTACACCACTACAAGCGTACGTGCATTAAAGCTTACTGTATGTGTTGGTGAATATCTTAGATTTGGCTCAGACTCAGTCTGCATTTCTGTGTTTGGCTTTCCTAAATGTGAGCGTATCCGGCGTATCCGCAATGAAGTTTCTAACCATCATTTGCAGCCTTTCGACAGCTTATGGGTTGGCAATATCACAAACCACCCCGGAATGCAAGGGGAGCGCACTCTCCGGCAACTCCCTGTGCGCGAGTGTCAAGGTGGATGAATGCCAGGGCAAATTTGTCGTTCAGGGCAAACAACGTTTGCAATGCGGCCTCATCTCCGAGCATCAATGTGCCACAACGGGTCCCTTGTGCACAGAGCCGAAAGCGCAAGCATCGTGCTTGGCATACTACAAGAAAGGCAACAAGAAAGATGGCGTTTATTTGATTGAAATCAAAGACCTTGACGGAAAGTCCAAGACAGTGGAACTCTTTTGTGACATGACCAATGGAGGTTGGACTCTCATTGGGCAAATCCAAGGTTTCCATTCCATTTACAATGATTGGTTGCGCAAGGAAAACAACATTGATCAGCTCAAGAAGCCTGAGATCACCTCCAATGCATGGTCCAGCATTCCTGCGGTTGACATGGCAGTTAACCATGCAACCGAGATTCGGTTTAGCAATGCAGATCGCAAAAAATGGGTTAAATGGTCTCTGGATGCATCAAGAAAGACATCAACTTTGTGGAACCAAGCGGATGGTAGGGGAAAAATCTCTAAGGCAACAAATCATCAGGTGAAGGTCTATGATCAGGATGGTGGAAGTTCCAACTGTAACCAAAACGAGTATGGCATCATGGTTTGGAGTTCCCATGGTGGAGCCTATCCTGCTGCAACCTTGAACAGTCAAGGAAATACTTCCCCCAACGATGATTGCATGTCGATTGGTGTGATGTTGGGATCTGGTGCCAATGGTTTTTCTCACCGCAGGGGAGGAAATGGCTTTGATGCACCAGACGGGGACTCTGATTGGCCTAACAGGGACTACAACAGTGCGCCAATGGTTAGCGTTTGGTTGAAGTGAAGATTTCACGACAGGTGACAAGCCACCCGCGAGGATTTTTGCCAAGCCGCAAAAAGGAAAAAGCATCCACAAGCCTATTTGCAGTACTAATTTGAGTCTAGGTTCTGCAATCAAGAATGGGAGTCCTTGATACAAACCTTAGAGACAGAGTTTCAATCAAGATCACGAGAAGCTCGAGGTCTAGTGTTCAAGTGGAAGGAACCAAGCTATGATGCGAACCAGAACATGCTTCCACCAACTGGACGATCTGCGTCAGAAACAATGATGTATATGATAGAATGACCAATCTTCAAGAAACTGCAAGTGGACAATGCAATATTTGAAAGTTAAGCAGTGAAGCACTAAATTTTGGAGGCACCCATTTTCCCCTTCCATGATTCCTCCCGAAAAAAACGCACCTTGTCAGGTAGATTGCTGGGAGGACAGTGATGCCTCAAGGATAGTGCCTGTACCTGGGTCGAATTTGGTGATACAAAATCACGGCTGTTTGGTTCCGCATTCTGATCATAGAACTAGAACTATAAACATACTAAAACATTTGCTTGATCGGATTATATAAATTGCAGGGATACTAGTAGCATGGAATTCAGAGATGCCTCTGTAATAAAACCGTTGGAGGCCTATGGGTTTGCCCTTCAACTGGGGTAGATGAACTTTGCATTTACCCCTTTTGACCCCTTTTGACCCCTTTTGACCCCTTTTGACCCGCGTTGGTCTCGCCACATTTTTTGGCGTTAACCCAGACCAATGCGGAGAACTACGAGACCTACGAACTGTCCAACAAACGGAGGACCAAGTGCTACATCGACAAGGACAATGCGGGCACAGACTTCCCTGGGGTTGCTGCAGCATGCCTTTTTGATGACGGGACTGCTTTTCGATTGTGGTGCTGGCGGTGCTGGTGGGATGTGTGTGCGTGGGCGTGGGAGTCTTCATTTTTTTGTGTTTGTTGTTTGTGTTGTTGGTTGTGTTTGTTGCGTTTGTTGTTTGTGCTGTTTGTTGTGTTTGCTGTTTGCTGTTTGTGTTGTTGTTTGTTGTTTGTTGTTTGTCGTTGGTCGTTGGTCGTTGGTCGTTGGTCGTTGGTCGTTGGCCGTTGGTCGTTGGTTGTTTGTTGTTGGTTGTTGGTTGTTTGTTGTTGGTTGTTGGTTGTTTGTTGTTGGTTGCTGGTTGCTGGTTGTTGTTTGTTGTTGTTGTTGTTGTTGTTGTTGTTGTTGCTGTTGTTGTTGCCGCTGCTGCTGTTGTTGTTGTTGTTGTTGTTGTCGTTGTGGTTGTTGTTGTTGTTGTGGTTGTTGTTGTTGTTGTTGTTGCTTGTTTTTTTTTTTGTTGTTGTCGTTGTATTGTATGTCGTTCTATATGTCGTTTGATTGTATGTTGTGGTATGTTGTTGTATGTCGTCGCATCTTATTGTTATTGTTGATTGAGTGAGCGCGCCTTCCGAATGTATCAGAAGCAAGACAATCTGAGACTCTGAGACTAGACACAATATTATCATGTCGATTGGTTAAGTGCTGGGATCAGTCACCCAAGATACATCCTGATAACATAACTGGCCTAATTATGTACAGTAATTACTGAAGACATGTGAGAACTCTGCTGATGATAACAACAAAAATCGTGACTTCACATGCGCTCGATCTCGAAGTGAAATGTGTCCGGCACTTTGGTGGTAGGATCACGACACCAGGTGTGGCCTATCGATTTTTGATTTGGCAAAAGCACCTCTAAAATGCAAAATCAAACCAGCGAACTACTGTAATCATCTGTAATCTTCAACTCCACCTTTTCATCGTCGCAACACTGATTGATACCGTCAGACGTGCTGCGGCATCCATTTTCAGTTCAATATCTATAATATCCGCTGGTGTAAAAGATGAACCGTATCTACGTCATTGAGCGGCAGCATGCGGCAGCTTTTTAGCAGTAGCCCCTTCCAGTTTTTTGATGTATTGAAAGGTGTAAAGAGTTGTTTCAGCTGCGGTCTAATCGACGGTTACATTCAACTTTTTCCCGGTACAAAGTCCGCATTTTCGATCGTTTAATAGGAAAGCCTTCGGATAACAGGTTGTCACATGACTAATGACGGGCCTTACACACTCCCCTTGGTAGTTCTAGCAATGTGGTAAAGGTTGACTCAAGGATTTCAACTATCTAAAAGCGCGTAGTCTTCAGGTGTTTTTCCCTCCACTCAACATCAGCAGCAATGCTGGCAGATCCGACAGGATCTCCTGGGCATCCAACCTGGGGAGAAAGTCCGTACTGCATGGTCTGATACACCAAGGCATGGTATCTACAAGATTCTTGGTAGTTGATGAGGTGGACCAGACCCGGTGAGGTTTTTTCACAGGTTTTTCAGGGGGTCAAGGGAGTAGATCCCCAGTCAAGATATGATGTAGATGACCTGAATTTTTCAAACATTTCTCAACATTGTCTGTGATTTTGTCTGTTTCTACGTTGGGCTACTAACTCAATGAGGATGCTGTTTGGGCTCTTGTTCTACTATTTGATCCTGCCGGAACCTCAGATTTGGTGATTGTTGAAGCATTCTGCAGTCGCAGTTCATACTGAGTGAATAGCATAGCTTATACAAACAGTGGGCGTGTTTTGCCGACATGCGTAGCTCATACTATCTATAGGATCTATCTAGGTAACGAAACACATTACTGTATATATATATATACCGTATATATTGTATATGTAATATTACGGCCAGGCTCCTTCGTTTGCCCCGGCTCCGAAATTTGCTTGGTAACGGGCCTAGAAACCCCAAACCAATCCCTAAAATATAAAACCGTAAACGTGGTCTCGAGCGTGCTTTGAAGGGTGCAGTACAAACATGAACCCCCAAATCAATCCCTCAATTTAAAACCCTAAGCGTGGCGTGTAGTATCTGTTCTCAGCTGCAGAGGAACCATGAAACCCCAAACCAATCCCTAAATTTAAAACCCTAAACGCGGCAAGTATTTTGGGACCTTGGGCAAACGAAGGCGCCTGTGGGCAATATTGGTTCTACATATATACACACATATGAGGCAGCAATTGAATTCAATTTGCCAATATTGGCCATCTTAGTTGGAGTGTTGCAGTCTTCATCGGAAAAATCGACTGCTGAAGCTTGCCAGGTTCCTAATCTCATGGGTTGCACCAGAGAACTTCAAGACTTTCTGGACTGCTTTAGGCGCACCGTGTGGAACATGGCTATTGAGCTCGGATTCGAAACGCCAACCAAGGTGAAGACTTTGGAGACCTTAAGCAAAACACAGCGTACCCAAAATTTTTCGGATGGAAACGATGTAAAGACTCGACCCGTTTCGGATGGATTTTTGTTGATTTTTGAATGTTTCGCAAAAATGTTTCCAGGAAGGCGTGAAACCCCAAGTGTTTGCCAGGCTTCCGGCCCTTATTTCTCATCATCATCCCTGGCATGGTGGTAGCATTGCTACACTTGAAGGGTGTGTGCTGGAGGTCTCCGTGGGGAAATTTGTCACCAAACAGATAAAAAAACACCTGGAGGGTTGCGACTTCGGGATGTTCCAGAATTGATGTTGATATTATGTTTCTTCCTTTACACAAAATGTGTGGCCAACATGTTTGGCTCAGTGGTTGTAGTTGTGGCCAATGGACCACATGATCAGAGTTTTGCATACCATCAGGAAAGCACATACAAGCTACTATGTGTTTTCCCAAGTGGACCTGCCAATAGACGGCCATGTGTTGATGTCTTATCGAGTCTTGTAGCAAGCTTCCTTGACGCGTATAATTATTCAGATTGGAGCAAGGCACACAACTAGCCCTATTTGTGCATGTAGCATGTGCATGCATGTTCCAATGTACCACCGGGCCCACGTATCTCTCTACCGTTCTGTACCAATCTTACCCATCTACCAATGCAATGACCCAATTGGAGGAAGTGGTGGACTTGGGTGCTTCCCATCACTGCTACTCTCAGGTAACTCACCACTACGTGGAGATCCGAAGAGAAGTCCAATCCTTGTGCGTGCTGACCAGCTGGGGTCGTTTAGTACACCTCACTCGAAGACCGCCACCTGACATGTTCCCAGCCATCCTTTGTCCTGCTTGGTATGGCGGCACGTCAGTGCAGTTGGAAGCTTTTTCAGCAAAATTTCGGATCCGACTTTGGGAACAATATATTGAGGTTGATACCCGTTAAGGGCCGTTTAGGGCTGGCAATAGATTTTCTAGGATTGTTGGGTCCAAAGATTTGGACATATCATCAGCGTTTTGTTACAAAGTCCGTGAAGAAAATAATAGGTACCATACGTAAGGGAACCAATCTGATTGATTAAAAAGCATGCAAAAACAAAGTAAGACATTGATTCTTGTTTTGGTGCCTTCAACGCATCTGAACAGGTGCCAATAAGTGTATTGATAGGTCCAGTACTTTATTGAACCTTCATCGTTCAACCAGGGAACCAAGTCCAATATCCGTGCATCCTCAGCACCGCACTTGTCAAAGTGGTACCCTGCGCAATTTGGGCCCCTTCGATGACAGAAGTGAGAGAAACGAATTAGTCTGTAGACTTGAGGTTCATCTGAACAAAATGAATCACAGCTGATTGCAACTACAAGCTGTTCACCCGAAAACCCTGTGACCTGCACTCTTCTCCTGTGCTTCCATGCTTCAAAGTCCGGGAAGGGGAACAAATGTGTCAATGCGAATTTTCTGTTGGTCTCTCAGCCAGGCAGAAGCTAGGTTTGCCTTAAAAGAACAGTAACACAAACCATCCCTAACAAGGCTAACTTGGTCTGGCACATCTTGAAAGGACCATAGATGGAGGGATGCGACTGGAAATCGCTGGTAAGGAATCCCACTCAAACTTGGCATTGCCTACCTTGATGACTGCTTGTTGAGTAGTAAATCACGACCTCAGCAACGATAGGTGCGCTGGAAACCATACTAACAGCGTGCTGATGGGGGCACTCCTCGATGAATCGGGAGGCATTCCCTTTCTTGAGTGATGTAAGCAGCGCTAACCATTGCTGCCAAAAAAACCCATCTCACAAACAAAAAAAGGCCACCTTTTCCCAGAAACGCTGGATTCCAGCCCGGTTTAAAACCCAAGAAAAAAACTACAAGGACAGCTTCAAGCTTGGTCGAATCTCATTGGCTCAGCTTGATATGCCAGCAAAGCCGCTCCTGGAAGATCGATGGCGCTCGGGCTTTTCAGAGGCGAGGCCCTGGGACTTCCGGGGGCCCAGGGAGTCAGGGAGATGTGGATGCTGCTGGATGCCAGTGGTTTTATCATCTTTTTCAACTTTTAAAAAGCAATCTGACATAGCAACTGATACGTCCATAGTGTTATTGTATTGTTTGATGATGTTTGATGTGTTTGTATTTGTTGCAATCAAGACGTCTTGAAGTGACGGGACCTGCACGATGAAGAAGCGCAGAGTTTTTGTAGCATTCAAGACAGGAAAATACTATTGATCGATGATGGTATCCTTCATCGTTGGTTTTTCTTTGGGCTCAAACTAAAATAGGAACTTAACCTGAGACTCAAAATCAAAGTGGTAAACATGGATGAAGTCGATTTGAAGGATCAGGAACTAATGAGATATTAGTAAGCCAGCATGCTCAAGGAACATCTTCCCATTCTTGAAGTTACAGCTACTTTCTCACATCTTCCTGTAAATCTTTGACGTTTTTTTGCCTCTCGAGTCTTAAGCAACATTTTGCTGGCCAACTGTTCAGAGGGTTCCGTTTTCTGAGCTCTCAAACCTACTGATAACATGGGATACATGCATTTTTGGTGACCTCTGCTGACCTCACCAGAAAAAAAATCTGAGAATACTGTTAATTCAGGAAATCACAATAAGTTGGCCAGATATACATATAGTCATACATATATACATATAGTCATACGTACATATATATATAGTTATATATATAGCCATATATACATATACACTCATATATATATATATGTATGACCATATATAGATATATTTACAGGCATACACACACACATATATATATGACCATACATTTAAATTCATATATATATATATATATATTAAAACATTTACTAATATATAGAGTGATAGCAATAGCTTGCGTGGCGTTTTCCACTCACTACTGTAACAGTCAAAGCATCATTTTCTTCTACACATTCATTTTTCCCCGCTAGCATCGTGCGACTGGGATTCACCCAGTAGCCATACAATAACGAAACGGATCATCGTACTGTCCGACAGCATCCCGGAAAAAACCTGCGCCAATATCGGCCTTACTTCACCAGTGTCTTGACATATTGGTGATTCATTTTGGTTCTTCTGGATGTTGATGGAAGAACTCCTGCACCAGACAAGGTTGGTAGTTTTTATCCCACTAGTTCCGATGGTTTTTATCAACTAACATCCATTCGGTGGTTCTTTGGCATTTCTGAACCATGCACACTCTTTATGGCAAACAAACAAATCGATAGATATATGAACGGATATACAAACCATTAAATCAATATATATATATATACATACATGTATCATATTTAGTATACATACATATTCTATATCTCCTGCGATATATTTTTCTATCTTGAGTAACCAATAACCAGTTTAGAACAAAAGTTGATTTTTTAAAAGTAACATAGATATATTAAATCATATATTTATCTACCCTCCAGCGAACTAAGTTTAAGTCCGCATGGGATGCGGAGGCTTGGCGTCGCGGTGCTGTCACGCTGCGGGGCTCCCGTGGACTGCTGCAGATTCGACGCACCTCGCCATGGGTGGGTCGGATAAGTTGGTATATGTTATAAGTATATAGTTAACTTGATCTAATTTGTGATTGTGGTATACTACAATTATATACTTGTATAATCTTATGTATATCTACAGAACTTGTAAATTTGTATGGCTTTTGGAGTTTGGGATGTGTTTTTCAGGCATGGCAGCGATAGGCAACGAGGGGAAGGTACAGGAAAGTGGATGACTCGAGTAGAGGACGGAGCATTCATGACCTTGAGATTCGGAGATGGCTTCGATATAGTCTTTTAACATCTTATCCGAAATTGGGCTTCAATGGGATTTGAGAGCATGTTGATATGTGTTGGCTCAAGTTCTAAGTTTTTTTCCTCTGGCATTGGTAAATCTCGACCGTTACTCAGTGCAATTGCCATGGCGTCTCTTGCTCCAGAAGTGGAGTTTGAAGTTGTGCTGAAGAACACCTTTATGGAGGTTCGTGTGCGAGAGGCTGGAATATTGTTACATGATGTGAAATGCCAAGGGGTTTGGAGAAGGAAGTGATTTTTTTGGTTGGAACCTAGATTTTCTTGATGGTTATGTGCGGAACTTTTGATTGGATATGCAGGGACTTGCGTTCGCACATGGATGTGGATGAAATTCAGCCTTTGCGTTTCTGCCCTGACCCCGTGAAATGGTACTGCCATCATTCTAGCATGCATACATTTTAAGCCCAGCCTCCCCGACCTCCTTGTAACAAAGCAACAAGAACCATCACTTCGTTATACTATACTGTACTTTATTGGTAGGGCTTGCATATCTTTAAGATTGACTGTTGCAGGGAGGGGGACAGGCCGAAGACATCTATAAATATGTACTCATATTACTTACTATACATTGCGTGTAAGCTGTGGGATTGGATACTTGAGTGCTGATCATGACAGGATGTGGGCCAGCAACCCCGACGGGCTTCCTGGAGTTGTGGGCAGAGGTTGATGGCCGATGCTACGTTGGTCTTGTCAACGGATTCAGTTAAAAATGAGCAGCAAATGCAGCAAGATTGTGAACCTGAAACCGATGATAAGGTAAAGATCCAACAGCATGCAGAGGGAACGTGCAAGCCTTGCGTATTCTTTGCCAGCACTGCCGGATGCCGTCGTCCCAAGTGCCCCTATTGTCACTTGAGCCATGTCCACAAATCCACACCACGTCCGCGAAAGTCAAACCGCGAGATCTTCAAACAAGCAGTAGACAAAGTCTTTCAGCAAGAGCAGGCGAGCAGCGTTTTCTGTGCAGTCCTTTCATTGGACCGATGTTTTTTCAAACTGATTCACTCGAAAGAATGATTCTTCAGTTCAAAGGGATCCTTTTCTTGAATCCCTTTGACATATGATTCAAGCTATTCCCCAAATTAGCAGAAGTTCCTTTGATCAGGATCTGGCATCTCTGCATGCGTCTCTCCAAGATTTGGCCAGCCAAGAGCGGTATTTGCGATTGCTGGTGATCGGCCAGATTGAATCTCGGCCCCTTGGAGACGAAGGTAGAGGTGGTGAACACCTGGTGCAGGTGGTGAACACCTGGTGCTGGGTTCATTCGATTGTTGATCTTTTTTCTGATTGTAGCTTGCTTTTGGACGCCGGGAAGTTTGTTCATTGTTTTATTCTTTCCCGAGGTTTTCTGACAGAAATCCGGGTCTGCAGTGAAGGCGCGCATGCACACTGTTGGGGAACGGAATGAATGCTAATTTCAAGACATTTCAATGTCATGTTCTCAGATTCCCCCCCGGTGCTCCATCAACAGGAACCATTTTTCGGTCGATGATTTTTGTATTCATTGTTGTGTGTTATCCACGAACCCTAACCAATCTGACACAATCTGATACAGGAGGGCTCGGGGCTGCCTCCACAAATTGAAGCACAGCTTCGTGATCTGAGTGTCGAGCTCCCAGCACTTGTGCTAGAATCTTCTTCGCCTTCTGCCTGCCATGTTCTTTTGTTGGAAGTCTTCAAAACATGCTTAAAAAAAAGCCTAATGAATCTGTCATAGCACAAGAATTGGTTCACAATGAGTGAATATCAATATCTTGTTCTTGTTTAGTTTAGTTCCAGTCGTTTTGATCGTCGGATTTATATGAATTTTCCGTAGTTTTCCAAATCATTTATGAACATGGCTTGACACCTACCACCGGGCTTGTCCGGGTATCGAGTTCACACACTTCAGATTGCATGTCTCATGCATTTTGTCCCTGCGACATCTGGAAGGGGCTACCGCATGAGTTTCTTGAAATATTTCTTCGCTTCTCTATCCTGATCCAAATGATTCTTCGCCGAGCTTTTGACGCACCCATTTTGACGTCAAAAGTTCGACAAGGCAAAGTTTGCCTCCAGAAAGGCACAATTTGTCTCCTTCAACAATCTCTTCTGTTGTCGGAGCAGTGCCAAGTTTGATTTTGAGGACATAGCACAGTTTAGTTCCTGCAATGCGGTCCTCTTTGACCGTTGTGGGAGCAGTGCTAATCCAGTTTGCTTTTGGAGGGCATGGCACAGTTTGGCCTGTAACGCGGCCTTGACTTTTGAAGGACCAGCGTCACCCGGATTGATTCCAAAAGCGATGCTGCTGTCACATTCCTTCAAGTTCAAAACGAGCAAATTTCTGTCTCTGCTATTGTTGGAGCAGTGCCAACCCAGTCTGATTTTGCGGACATAGCGCAGTTTAGTTCCTGCAATGCGGTCCTCTTTGACCGTTGTGGGAGCAGTGCTAATCCATGCCATTCCAGTTTGATTTTGAGGGCATGGCACAGTTTGTTTGTTCCTACAGTGAGGCCTAGTCCATGTCCACTATTGACGAGTAGTAAGAAGCCATTTTATTAAGTCATGGCATGTTGCTTTTGTCAAAGTCGACTGGCCCACTGTTGCGGGAGCAGTGCCCCTCTGTTTGATTTTGCAGCCATTGCATAGCATCTCCCTCAGGATTTCGAAAAAAGTGGACCCTGCCGGTTTCTATCTTACTGCATTTAAGGCCGTCAATCATGATACTAGTAGTTTCCGTAATTACGACAAATCATTCATGATACCTCATAAAAGTATATAATAATTCATGATCCCTTACGAAGGTAAGTAAGTAAGTGATAAAGTCCAGTTCTCCAAGCGTGCACATGGAAGGAGAGTAGTCAAATGGTTTTTATTGTTTTTATTGAGTAACTCCAGATGGCTTTGGTATCCCATTCTTTTAGGATCGATATTTGGCTGCAGTATATATATATATGTATATTTATATATATACATACGTTGAGTTGTCCTGCGAAAGCTGTGCACCAAGCAACCCGGAACCGTATCTTGAGGTCAGCATGGTGAGGCCTGTGGGATGACTGACTAAGGGAGAGCCAGAGGGTACGGTGTTGTGCCAGAGAAGATTCCCTTACTGTATATTTATCATATATATGGGTGTTTCCAAAAATAGTGGTACCCCAAAATGGATGGTTTACAATGGACAACCTTATTAAAATGGATGATTTGGGGGGTACCACTATTTTCGGAAACATCCATATAGAGTGTGTATAATATAGATATATATATATATACATTGATTAGTGTTGTATTATAATGCACATGTACATTATATTGGATTGTCACTAGTCAAAAGTCACTGTGGGATATGCGGACATGATTGGATATTTGTTCACTGTGCCTTTGCAGCCGACGGAGAGATATACATCAATGGATGAAACCACACAACACAGCCAAAACTCATAGTTGAACGAGCAACAAACAAAAACAGGAAACCTTTGTGATTTTGTTTGCTGTGATGGACAGCTCTATTATTTGTGGATTCTACTTCACGGCAAGATGCCAAAGTCAGGCGCTGGAGATGTATCAAGGTATCACCAGCCTGGCGGAGCGCTGCTCGCGGTCCTTGAAGGGCTTGCGATCTGTGGGCGAAGGGGGCGCCAGCATAGCAGGCCCAAGGGGGATGAAGGGGGGAGCCAGATGACGTTGGGAAGAATAAGTCTCCCTTTTGATTATGAAGTCGACTTTAAAGATGGTGGTTTCGTAAAGCAAGGTTGAGCAAATAGTAGTGCTTTGACTTCTTTTTTTACAGCGAAAAAGAGGAGATCAACAATCAATTAGAGTAGGCTAGGTGCAAAAAAAACATGCTTTTACGCAACTCCGGATCTTATGCATTGCACGGGATTCCCCAAAAACACCAGGATTTTGTCCTCGGGATGAAGTGCTGATCAATGGGGAGCAACATATCTGGGAGCATCGCCTCGATGCATTTGGATTCTTCGGAGATCCCTTCAACTACAGCAGCTGAACCGCGAAGATGGGATCTCCAAATGCCCATCCCAGTTGATTGGAGAGTAAAACGTGCTCCCCATTATAATTTAGTGGAACAGTTTGATCGAATGGTGAGCAAATGTGAGAAATCTGAAACAGCCTGATTATGTTCCGCGCAGAAAAACCACAGCATTCCTATCCATTCCTGCTGTCTAATGCCTCTTCGTTCCATTTCATGCTCACTAGTTGAATGTAAACTGAAGTCCAACCCCCCAAAAAAAGGAGCAGGAGAGAGAGGCAAAGAGTTGCTGAACGCTCGTGACTGTCCTTGCCTACAAAGTCCAAGCAATACATATATATTTGGATCATCAGAAAAGCCTTCGATGTTTTTGGATATCTTTCCAGATGATCATATATTACATATCCTCTCAGAGGTCAGCATATTCCTCTCAACAGGATCTCCGGCCCCACTCGCTGCACCGAGGTACATTGTTGTCGCTGAGTGACCAACGCATTTTGGTCACACGTGCCAGATGGCCTAAGGTGGGTTTTTAAGGGAGGGAGATCGGTGGAGCAGTTCTTGCACAGTTAGACATCGTACTACGGTAGTATGATGTCATATGGATTCATATGATAGCGTGATAATAGTATGAAAATAAAGTACATCAAATAGTTACGTATCATTCATGATTGGTGGATGAACGGGGTCCCCGGACATGATCTTTCCCAGCACCCTGGCGGGTGCTGAATTTATTCTTCATATTTATGCAAGGGTTTTGCTGCCGCAGAAGCTCGTTTTTGTAGCGTTTTTAGTAATAAAAACTGCCTATATGTGAAGTTAGCAGTTGAATATAGTTTAATTATATACCTCCCAGTAATAGTGACATAATAATAATAATAATAATACTGGCAAGTTTCTCCAATTCCCGGAATAATCTCCTTCAAATTTAAGATGCATTTGGAACAAAACTTGGATTGAAATCATCCGTTGTCTCCAGGAATGGCAACCCGACTCAGCTTGCAACATCACCATGTCATACTTCTGAACACTCTCACCTATCCAATCCTTTCACCACATCCACTTTGGATGTTATTCATTTTTGAATAACATGGTATCTGCAGCGCATCTATATTACATAATCTGGAACATATTTCCCTAAAACTTGTTTGTCATCTCTTATTTTGGTAAATTTTCCACCCTGCAAAAAACCTTCACGACTTGAAGGCGTTTAGTTTGGTGGGATGTTTGATTGGCCCACGGACCTGCAGTACCAACTGTAGCATCTTGCAGGAACGATGGGGGTGCCTTGGCAGCCAGCCTGGAAATGATGTACCAAAACGGATAGATAGAAAACAGGCTACCCCAATTCTCCTTTGAGGCTTCAATAAGGGCAGCCGGGCACAAAAGGTGTTGGTATGTCAAATTTGAATTGAAGCCTCTTTTTATCTTTATGATTTGTGCCCTGTGTATGTATTTGTAGATACAGTATCCCGTTTTCTTGGACACCTTTGTGTCCAAATGTTTTACCGCTTGACTTAGCCCCCCAAGACGGCACAGCCCTTGACCTTGACCTTTGTTTCATTTCTATCATCCCTTCCTGTTGTTGCAGATGGCACTGTTTCGGATGGCCCGGCGGAAACGAGGTATTTTCCCTATGTCACCTTGACCTCTGTGTGGTATGAATCCTTGGAGTCGTACGTGACCCAACGAATCAGGGCCCCACCGAACCTTGGCGTGGCAGTGATGGGTGGAAGTTGCTTTTTGAAGTAGCAATTTTGTTGGGTTTTTTAGAGATTTTCTACACATTTGGGATGATTTTGGTTCGTTTTGTGACCTGGTCTGATGGTAGGAGAGAAGTTGATGAAAAATGCAAGTACCCTCAGAATAGATGGATGGTAGAAGTGGAAGTATGTGGAAGTACTCCATTTTACTCCATTTGAACACTTTTTTAGAACACTTTGTAAGAACTGGCAGTAGCTGGTATAGCCTTCCCAGCTTGGATAAGGCCGAAAAAGAGGTGGGGATTTGTTGCTATCCAACAGCCCTACCAACCCACAGCGAGCTACCAACATTCGCCGATTCGCCGTTTGAAAAGCTTCGAGGTTTTGGCCAGGGTTTATGAAGCCCATCATGAGCCTCTCTGCCTTTCGGTCCTCAACGATCGCTGCCGGGGTGAATTTGTTTTGGTGGCGAAACCCCCTTTTTAAAAAGGCTGCATTCGAGTCGTGGGTAATTCTTCGGCAAAGTTTTCTTGGAAGTTTAACCACCTGCCTTCAGTGAATCGGAACCGTTCCACCGTGGGTTTTCCTCAGGTAAACTTCCTGGAGAAATGGATGCAGTCCTACCCATCAGCGCTTCAAGTGACTGCTGGCTGGATAGGTTGATTTTCTGGACTCCATTTCCATAGTAATGATCCCTTTAAATGGTTTTGATAATAACTGATCATATCTAATAACCTTTTGGTATCAATCATCATATCATAACCTTTAGGTATCAATCATTTCCATAATTTTGGAAGAAATGCTGCAGAAGGGGTCTGAGGGTTGGTGGACATCAGACTGAGATTCTGGTGACCAGACGTCTCGGACGGTCTCGAGGTTTGTCCTTTTTGGAGATTTCCTACCCAGACCTGCGTGCATGCTTAGTATTCTGGGAGTAAAGAGCTTGGAAGTACGGCATGTTGAATCCTTATGTACAAGATCGTACAAGTGATTTTCCTACACTCTCAAGTCACAATGAGCATTTTCTGTGGACATCATTTCATGATTTTGTAAAACTTTGGGACAGCTTTCAACACATTTCACAATGCCTTTGGCTTTGCCCAGGACACAACGTCCTTATGGAATTCCTCGAGAGGTGATTGTAAAGAAAGGACGCAAGATCTTGTGACTCTGCTATAGAAGGAGCATCCTGTTGTGATAAGCTTTCAGGGATTAAATTGATTGATCTCCATCTACTAAAGCGAGATGATTATTTCAGCCAGGCAGAAGCCTTGGCATCACAACCACAACAACAACAACAACAACAACAACAACAACAACAACAACAACAACAACAACAACAACAACCACAACAAAGATATGCTGAAATTCTAACACCAGCTGAGGGGTCATCACATTATGTGTTATGCAACTAAGGCTCCGTTCGGTGGACGGAGAGGAGTGAGCTTCCCGTGTTCTGTGAGGTTTGCAGCTTCGTTGGGGAAATTCACTGAACGAAAGGCTTCGGATGGATGATTCATTGATTTTACGATGATTTTTGATGGATTATGTTGGTGAAATTCTGCCAAAAAATGGTGTTTTCATTTATTTATCTATTTATTTATTTATTTATTTTTTCTTCTTTTGTCAAGAGTTTTGTTTGTTGTTTAGTTAGACACGACCTGAACGGACTCACCACCGTCGTCGGGGCAATCAGGAGAAGTTGCGCATCATCACGTCTGATGAGCCTGCAGCACCCCGTGGGCAATATGTTGTAGAGGTCTGGGAGAGAAGCTTGTCTGAAATTCTCTCGAAGGTTTCCGTTTCTATCTTTGCAAAAGGTGCAGCAAGGTCCAGGAAGCAGCAGGATTTCAAAGATCAACCGTGTGGTGTTTAAGTGTGTCACAAGTTGGGAGGCAGGCCATGTTGGTAAGAGGCTAAAAGCTCCGAATATGAGATTCTTGGTTTACTCTTTAGCAAGCAGCTTATTCCATTGAATCAAGAGACTAGCACCCAGTGGGGAAGGTTTAACATAGAACATCTTCAACAAAGACATGGCGGATAATCATCCCATGCTGCTTTGAGGTGGTGATGAATTGGACCTGAACGATAGTGACTTGCCGCACAACCCCGTGAAGCTGGCTGGTTGACCTGCAGAAAGATCTGATGTATTGAAGATGATTTTATTCAGATGAAAAAACAGAATTCAATGACCCACTCATCCACTTGTTTTTTTTTTTTAAATAATATGATTATACGGTTATACGTACTATATTATCCCGAGAAAGTGCTGAAGTATGTCAGTGGCAGTGCCAGTACGGCCGGGACGGTGCAGGATGCCGTCACCCTTTCCACCAACCTTTTGTTAGCGAAGCCATAGAAGGTCGTATGGAAAGGTTATTGGGATGGTAATCTACATGCGCTGCTTTTTGATCATCACTCATCATTCATCATCATCATCATCATCATCATCATCATCATCATCATCATCATCATCATCATCATCATCATCATCATCATCATGATCATCATCATCATCATCATCATCATCATCATCATCAGCATCAGCATCAGCATTTCAGCCATCATCAATTATCAACCAGTCTTCAGAATCATTCATCCAACTTTCTTGACACACCATAGATGAAGTTTGAACTTCTAAACCTAACCGTTGTTTCATTGGGCCCAGTTGGCAAGGTTACTGGAGCAAGGGCAACTTGGCACCAGAGGGAGCCAAACTGCTTCTGCAAGCGGGAGACCCTGAGTCACTGGGCATGAAGTGGAGGTACTGTAAACAAAATCTAAAGACTCGTGGCTGGGAAATGATGTTGATGGGTCAGTAGTACATTGAGTTTCTGTTTTTCAAATACAACTTACAGGCTTATTTTTCAGGTTCCATGTTTGTTTTTATGGTACTCGGCCTAGATTTGAATTTGAACAAATAGTTTTAAACCCATAGGTAATTAGTTACCTGTTTAAACCCTGGCGTTTCTGTCCAGGTGGGACGGCTATGCTGATGAACCCTGGCTTCATCAACTGCGTATCTCGGCGTTTTGGTGGTTGTGGTTGGTCAAAGTCTGTTGGTTTTTTTTTTTCGGATCGCCAAAATGGGGGGTTTCCGAAAATGGTGGGTTTTCCACCCAAACCACCCATTTTAATAGGGTTTTCCATTATTTTCACCATCCATTTTTGGGATACCCCTATTTTTGGAAACAGCCAAAATCATTTCAGGTGAAATTCTGGATCACATCTCTGGCAGGACGGGAATTTTCCAGAGATGTGAAGTTTTTTTGGAGCCAATTTTTTTTGAACGATCCAAAGTGATGAATGTGTTTTTGAAAGTTGATTGAAACACCCAACCGCCAACTTGAGCTGGCTTAGTGCTCGATTTTGATAGGTTCCATTTGGGCAATTTTTGTCGAAGGAAGTGGTGATAGAAACAGTGGAAGGATTACTTCCCAACTTGGTCAACATCTTTCGCGCAGATGTTTGGCTAGAAATTTGCCAGAGGAGTCCCTCATAGAATATTTTCAAGACATGCCACAAGAAGCTTCACCTCACCAAATACCATAGAGACTTGGAATCAGGTTGGGTTTTGCCAGGCATCGCCCCACATGGCAATCCCGAAAGTGTCGCATGTTTGGAGGAGCAACGCACGGCCAGAAACCTGGGAAGTCTTAGAAGAAGTTCCCGCAGCTGATCCACCTAGTAGCTGCTCAGTTGCAAAAAATTTAGGATGTCACAGAGGAGAATCTGATATTATGAATCATATCCATAGCATCATAATGCATCATAGCCAGATAAAAGATATGCAATAAAAGATGGCTTCCGTTTTTATTACATGACTTACTAGTTACTACTACCCTTTTTTTTTGCGGGATTCTGCTGGCAGATCCCACCCAAAAATTGACGACCTTCCAGGTCTTTCAGGTCGTTGTCTCCCTCAAAAGGGGGAGCTTTTTACCTTGGAATGAACCATTGGATCCTCACCAATGCACTTTTGAGTCGATGATTTAAAACCTTTTTTCCCGACAAATATTAGTTATATATAGTTTCCTACACTTATTTTTTGGGGGTATGCATGAAAATTTCAAAAGAGTACGGAATGACGTTGTTTTTTTCTGACTTTGTTGTTATATAGGAGAAGCATATTTAAAAGCAAATTGACGCCACATTTTCTGATGCTGATTTTGTGGTGTTCATTGACAAGGAATTGACATCAAAATGCTTTCAAGGGAAACCTACTTCCAATTTATGGAAGTATTTGATCCACGAGTTGCTTCTGACAATCTGAATCTCGCCTGGTCCCACATTAGGCTGTCAGTTTGGGACAGATTTGGTGATGTTACGTTTAGTAAAGTAGAGTATTTATTTCAATTACCCATTGGGAATCAATAGTTTTTTGAAGGGACCTATGTATCCTGTGTGAACCTTTCCTGAGGCTTCTCCCGATTCTTGGCATCCTTGGTAGGTGCTCACATGTTCCTTGGCGCCAGAGGTGTAAATCAATGTCAAGAAGAGCTCCATTGCATCTAGTAATCTAGTCTCATGCTAGCGGAATACATCGTCCAAGTATGCGCACTGCATATGGTAGGCCCAGCAGAATGTATGCTCCATACACTGTCTTGTAGTGTCATAAAATGGATTCAAGCTTAGTATGGATTGGGTGAATCTCATGTTGCGGTGACTGCACCTGCGACTTTCGAGCTCAGTGGATCTGCGGCTTAAGGTTGGGTCATCATTCCAACAGTGACGACTCAGAGGAAGATGAGTGACGTCGGCAGCCGGACGTGAAGACTGAATGTCTCATGCAACATCATCCAACATCATGCACCTCTGGAAATTTCTGCTGTTTGACCCACCTACAAGTTTTTTTTAAAAGCAATTTGTTCTCAGTTAAACCTAAAAGCCAACTGCTAACGCCGGCATACTTTGGCATCTTTGGCAAGCCGCAAAGGGACACCTAGGCACCCAGTACCCAAGTACCCAGGCCTTGACCCTGGTTGAGCCTTGAAGCGTCGCCGCACCAAAGTTGTGTGGGAAAAATGGCAGGTGGTCCGACCTCAGACAGAAGCGAAAGGAAAGGTATCTTTGCATCATTTGGCATCCTTTCTGGAACCCCAAGACACTTCAAACTTCAAACCACGGATTTTTGCTGATCCTTTGTTGGGGGTCATCATTGGAGAACCTGGCAACCTGATAAGAATATCATTAAACAAAAATCTTGGACACCGCCGAACACTGCATGACTTAATTTTCTGTATATGGAGCAAGTCAGTAAGTTACTACAGTGGCTCTCCAGTTTCCAATCTCTTCGAGGCACAATCATGCGCTGCATGCTCTTGTTGCCTTTGCTTTGGCTGTAGATATTTTCGCAATAAAGGTTGAAATATGTTAATTTTGGAGGTATGAAACAATGACCAAACATGAGCACATTAGTCATTGGATGGTCACAGGGCGTTGGAATTGCAGAGATTTTCCCAGAGATCTTGATGTATGTATATATATATATATATACATATACAGTACATACATACATACTTGGGATGCACCAGTGCTATGAATCTGCAAAGGCGTGTAGTAAAAAATCCCATATAAAACACCGAGAAAACCTGGGGGGTGTTTGTGTCCCAACAAACAGACCAAAGATCGTCATAGGGTTCTCTTTAGATGACAAAAAGGACATCGCGAAGGTCGAATTCCTGTTTGACAGGGTCGTTGCAGCCGCAACTGTTAGGACTTCAGTGGACGTCCCTTGCCGCAACAATGTCTTGCGCGCATGGGGTTTGAACTCTGAGATATTGATTTTGATAAAAGAAACGGATTGGGAGGTCAAAAGGTGGGTGCTGGCGGATCAATCTGAAAAAAAATATGATAGCCTCACACCCCAAGATAGTTTTACTGAAAATAAATGAAAATAAGCCATTCCTTAAGGTGGAACATTCACCTCCCAAGCATCAATTTTCAGGGGCTTTAGCTGTTAGTTTTAGGGAGGGTAGATCCATAGAAATCCATGACTTTCGTTGCCAGGAAGTCGCTGCTTCGCGGCGGTTTCGCTTCAAAGCCCAGAGTGATAGCGCAGCTTCCACGAAGGCGTGGGGATGCTGCACTGAGGTTGGTTGGTTTCAGGGAGTATGGAATTCATGGGGTGAAAAATCCATAAGAATCAAATTGAAGAGCCGTTTTTTTTTTTGGCCGTGATGGCTCGACCTGTTCATCGGCCAGCTTCAAGATTCACAGAACAGATGGGGGGACAATCGGGGTTCAATCGGTGACTCTGGACATAACACAAGATTAGATGATACTCAGATGGTGATGCCTTGTGACTTTTGGATGCACTTATTCTGCTTTTTGCTGAAGCCTTCCCGTTTTGGGCTCGAAAACACAAGTGAAAGTTCGAGGCTTATCCATTCATTCCGATGAAAAACGAGCACAGTTGTATTGGATGGGTTTCTTCTTTTGGTCGACGACCTTTTCCATCTTTTCTTGTCAGTGTTCAGTATGCCGATCAGGCACGGGAAGACTACGAGCACGGCAAAGTGGTTAGAGAGCTCAGCACACGGGGCATGGGGATCACCGGAACTGACGATTGGAGACTACCTAGGTCAGTTGGGGTTCGGGGTTGCATCGGCTACAGTGGTTACACTTCGTTTACTGCGGTTTACCCAAATTAGGATCCATGACTGCATGACTTCTGCAAATCTTCTGCACCTCACCAAGGGAGAGTCAGATTTGAAACCCGAGTCATCAAAGTATGGTCACTAAGGTTTGAGAGTCATGATTTCAATCGAAGTGAAAACAACAAAGACATGAGGGTGCTGGTGATCAATCAGATCTATGCCTCTTTGTGATTTGTGATTCGCTACTCGCTTGTCGCTTGTTTCGCAACTTTAAGAAGATACTATAAATTTTATTAAATTTTCATAACTGTAATTTAGCTTTGACATTGAAAAGACAGAGTTTGCATCAGGTCCGTGTGGTCCCCAAATATTTGCAGGTAAGCATGGTCAACTGCAACACAAACATAGCCCCAGTATGCCGTGAACTTGACGTCGTAGCCACTGACCACTGAGACTGAAGAAACCCTGATGACTAGTGGCATTCATGACACTCAAGAAGAGGTGAATGTGGGGAACTGGTGATATGAGTCGGGCTACGGATTCTGGGAGCTGCCAGGGGAATTTAGAGAAATCTCTGTTTGTGCAGTGTTTCTAAGTGGAAAGTTACAACGCTATTACTTTGACTACTTGCCAGCCACATTCTAAGCAACGAACATTGGCGGGGTTGCTTCTCTTGAAGCCGGCCAGGACAAGATTCAATCGGCTGAAACGCGGCACTTCAGCATGATTCTCTTGCAGAAGGCAGTCTCGAGCCATATCAGCATGACGTCATGGGTTTTGGATGTTTTTGCCAATCGGGTTTGTCAATAGATTTGGTAGCCATGTAAACAACAAAAATTGTCCAACAACGGGAACGTGCCAGGTGTTTCTGGGAAATGTGTTGGCATTATGGCTTCAAGGTTCATTTGTGGTGCGGGCCTTGGCTTGTGGCACCTTGAGGAGAAAACCACAGCTACAAGCATGTGACAATGATATAGAGATAGATTATATGAATATATGTCTTTGTAATTAGACAGTAATGGTTCAGTTCCGTGAGTAAGAGTCTCTTAACAAGATTTGTACAGGCATTGTGCCGGTTTTGCGCTTGAGTACACTTCTGAAGTCCAGCGAGTCCAAGAAGGGTGATTCCTCAGTACATTTCATGTAAAACTTTGAGTCCAATGTGTTTGAAACGAGATTGCATGTGCAACTGTATATCATAATTATACGAGTCACATCTAAAGTATCATGCGCATGTAACGTAGACACCTGTAATGATGCACATTCTCGCTGAAAAGCGAGTTCTTTCCAGCTGAAGGCTCTGACCTTTGCTGATAGCTATTCCACGGCCCGTGTCAAGGTAGGGTTGGGAAAGGTCCTTGAAAAAGGCATCCCAAATCCACCCAGTTTTTGAAGCTGTGCATTGAGGTCTGAAATCTTCAATCGAAACTAAAACATGGATGTTATAAGTAGAATGTTTCATGGGTATACGTTTTGTATTTACGTATATTTTCATGTAATATATATTGCAATATGTACCAGTAAATGCGTATGGATTCTTTGTGTAAATATATAGAATCCTAGATTGATGAATTGCATGGTCATAGCTGGTTTCTACCAGATGTTCTTTCTTCTAAGGTTCCCCAGGTTCTTCCCCAGTCCATGGCTTAAGACTTTTGTTGTGTCAGTTGATCATCAGCATGATCTTCTCGGGACTTCAAGCAGCAGTGCGATGCCTGAGGGTGGGGAAGCCAAGGGATGGAGGGTGGATGCAAATAAAACAATCCAACAATTCAGGAACATCTCCGACACTTAACAGTTGAGTAAAATTGCTGGACTTGAAGTGAGCGTTTGACTTGAGCGTTTGCTGGGAGACCCCCATTTTTCCGCCCCAGGTTTGTCATCAAACGGGCAGCCTTGGGTTAGGCATCTCCATTTTCGTGATGCTGGGAAACCCAGAGACCAAGAGATGATGGATGAAGGCATGCATGCATGCATGCATGCATGGATGGATGGATGGATGGATGGATGGATGGATGGATGGATGGATGGATGGATGGTTAATTTGGCATATCTGAAACAAATAGGGCCAAGATAGTTCACAATGTGGTTTACACAATCATATCACATCTTTATGTAGAAAGGAGTTTTCTGCCTGGAATTGGTCCCAATGCCAACTGATTTTGATGAGTTGTTCAAAGATGTGGAGGTTTTTTCCATGATTTGGGCATTCAACCCCTTGAGTTGGTCCCTTCAACTGTTGGAGGGAGGTGATGCTGCACTGCCTTTTTTCCAAAAAAGGGAGTCATAGATTATGATTGGTTTATCATCAATGACTTTTGCAACAACTTGATTTTCGCCTATTAACGGTAATTAGTAATAGGTTTTGTGAGTTTGGCGGAAAGCACGTGATCATGTGGTATTGAACAGCCATTCATCATGGAACTGACTTAGAGTTCCCCGAATGCCCTACACCATTTTTTTGGAGCAAAAGATAGTTAGCGTTCTATTAAATGACGCTGTCTTTCAACTCATCTTTTTTGCATAGCCAGACTGATGCCCCGGAAGTTCAATAACTAAGCGACGTGTGACCTTCAACGAACTTGGATCATGTTAAACACGCTGTGCTTCTTGTCAGCATTTGACATTTGATTCTATAGACTATATAGTAGGTTACATAATATCATTCAATACCAGTGTATGACACATTGTCTGTGTAGAAAACATTATAAAAACTATAACACCACATGATATATTTATCAACATCTAGGATAGGCATCATTTACAACCTCTAAGGGAAAGGATACGCCTCATTCCTTGACCAACGCAGCGATGCAACTTAGGTTCTTTGTGATCTGGTCCTTTGTCAAGGCTGGGGCTTTTTTCAAGCGAGATCTTGGGACAGTATTCCACCGGACAATGACTATCTTGGGAACAAAGATACTGTTCCAAGGACCTAGCTTTCTCCATTTTTCTGTTTCTTGGACGGAGAACAGTTCCACAAAATCCTGGCACGGAGTGCAAAATCATGTTTCCTGGGTTTTCAAACCTGAGGGAAAAGATCCGTCCCAACAATCCTCTAATTTGTCCGACATGCTAATTGCAATGGGTCCTCTTCGTGTACACAACACACATGACTGCTTGATTGCCCAGGTGTGAAGGCCCTTTTTACATTATCACATTCTTATCACCGACTCAGTTGCACTTCACCAAACAAACAGTGCCGGCTTTCTGATTGGGGTACCAAGCTGCTAGGTTCTAGATTCCATTGGATGCTCCCAGAAAGACTGGATATTCCAAACTCTTCAGGGAACACAATCATTCAAGTCGACCAAGGGTGTTAGGTACACCTTTCAACCATGGCTAGGGCGGCTCGCATTGTGATGCAGGTCTATAAAGCCTATGTTTGTCCGGATCACTTGTTGCTTGGACTCAAGGGTTTTACGGCGGCGGGAAGTTTCAGGATGAAGGTGAATAGGGCCGATTTGTTGGATGAGTAAGTGGTGTACTGCGCTTTCAATGTCCTTTTGGAAGCAGCTACAACAATCTGCGATGCGAAGCGAACAATGAGAAATTGCAATATGTTGGATGATTTCGGGTCAGTATGCACCCTCTTTGCCCTTCGGGCCTTGGAGTTTACAAAAACCTTGGTGCAATTGGCTCAGGTGGAATCTGACCACCGGCTGCGTCTCAGCCCCCGAGATTAATGTCATGTTGTGAGAGGTGTTTTCTGGATTGTCTTCATGAAGAAAAATGGAAGGGAAACGTTGAGTTGCCAACTGCATCGGGTATAAATCTGTTAGTGATGCGTTCCCAATGATGGAGCTTGAAGGATTATTACAATCAAAGCAAAAGGCAGTCGGTTACTACGTAATGATTGATTTGGTAGCTCTAACACCCGACCTTCTAAGCACATCTGAAAGACTTTTCAAGACTCAAGGGGAGAAATATAGCAACATGTAAAGCAAAACACTTTGTTTTCAGCAGATGAATTGTCAATGAACCTTGGCAACACTTACAAGGGGCTTTGCCAATACCATCTCCTAGACTGGGGTAAACTTGACATCCCTCAAACTGGTGGGTTTTTGCAAGCTTCGGCACTCAAATCTAAAATCTCCTGCTGTGGTGCATGCCTTGCCAATCCACAAGAGAAACAAATCCTGAAATATCCAAGGATATTTTATCCTCATGCCTTCAGGATGATGTTTTCTGTTGCAATTTGAAAATCCGTGAGATTTCGTGAGGACACTCGATTTTTCTGGGACGCCTTGGCAGTTTCACGGGTCCAAGAGTGACCAAATCCGCCAAAAAAAGCGCCCTCCAATGCTCAAAGAATGAAGGTGCACCATTTTCTATTGCCAAGTATGCAAATAACCACAGTTTTATTTGTCAAGAATGATCAAACATGTTAATTACAAGGCATCTATATAAGTATTGGCAAGTAGAATTTTGTAACTGTTCGGAAACCCACAACATGTTCATGGATTTCATCAGCGACGCAGAAGTAAAGTTTAACCGGTTGGTGTGCATGCCATCCTGTATTCCCTGCATTCCATCAACACTGCCCTTCAACTCCTTTCCTTCAAACTTGGTGAAAGGAAACCTATTGAGACTCAAATTACTAATTTGGTATTCTGTCATCTCCAAACCTTTTTTACATACACGTATTTTACACATTAATTATTACTACTGAATCTTTTCCAAAAAAAAAGCACCGGAGAGTTTCACAGCTGCAAGAGGGATCAGCCCACCTGATTGGTCTTTCCAAAGAGACGCCAATGAAGGGGGAAAAAGCAGCCGCGATCGTGCACCATTGGCCACGTGCCCGAGCCAAGCCGAGTGATTCTGTCTCCGCCTTTGGGGAATTGAAAGTTCTGATGGCTTGAAAAACCCCAAAACCCAAGGCATAATACACAAATTGGAAGGGTAGCATGGAAAAAGGCCAATACCAATTCTACTTGGAAGTTTGACCAATAGAGATGATTTTCAGTCTTTGCAAGGGTTCTCCCTTCTTTGGCAACCCTTCATCCCAACCTCAAAGGCGTGCGAGGTAGAATGGCTTGAATGTTGGGGTCAATGATCCGCGCCTTCGACACCAGGACTCAAAAAAGAAGCAGCTGACCGCCGCTGGCCCTATCCAAATCCGTATAGTATGTTCGCATATGTATTAAGGCTGCCGCAATGGTATAGTTGACACTTGCTGTTGAAAATCTGTGGGCAGCAAGTCAATTCTTGGCTGCACTGGATGGTTTCTGGCTACAGCTTTATCCCTTGATTGTGAGCAACACAAGACCTGGACAGTCCCAAACTTGGAAGCGCCCGAGCCGTCGAAATCTATGAGTTTACCTTTGGGGATGAGTTTCAGATAGTAGAAACTCAGCGCAATGGCCACAACGAGTATGGTAACAATCAAGAACGTTTACTTGCAATGACATTGCCTACTTCTTTGGCTTGAAAAACTAGCAGAAAAACCCGTAGGCATTGCGCTGCTGGGGCATGTGCCTCGAGATTGAATTTTACTCAACTGCAACCCCCCACCTCGAGTGGCACCCTATTTGAAAAATTTGCTGAGAAGAATTGAATCGTGGGATGGGGCTCAAAATCTGAGGTGGGAAATCAATACGAATTTTGCCCAACTTGTTCTTTCCCAGTTTCTGATTCCTTGAAGCATCCTCGTTGAATCTATTTGACACATTCTCCTCGAACCTGCCTATGTCATGACCGGCAGCCATGACGAGCAGCGCAGCCACTACGAGTTGCATTGGGGGGTTTTTCGGTAAGTTCCACACGATCACGAAGTTCCGTAGGTCATGTCTTGCGGAAGAAAGATGCAGATGGCTCAGTCTCCCAGGACTCAATCATATGTTTTTTCATGCTCAACTGCAATACATGCCACTTATGATCATCACAGAGTTTGTGGCCCAACATGGAGTCACCAGCAACATCTAGACTCTGGGACTCCCTGACTTCCAATGTTGAACAATCAAAGGGAATCAAAGGGGGCATTGGATACATTAACCCATCTCTTCAAAAAGTGAATCTGGTACCGTGAATAGTCATGGAACCTTGCAGTGTTTCAAAAATCCCAGGTTTTTCGCAGATTTGTTTTTAAGAGCATTGGGATCCAAGTTTCCAGGAATTCCAAGTCTTGAACCTGGACTTTAAGCAAATCCAGATCAGTTTCAGCCCCCCCACTCAAATAGGCATCTAACAATGTAGATTAAAAAAAGTCAAAAAACAATTGTAAGCTCTACTAATAATTATATGGGTGTTTCCAAAAATAGGGGTACCCCAAAATGGATGGTCTATAATGGAAAACCCTATTAAAATGGATGATTTGGGGTACCACTATTTTGGGAAACATCCATATTATATATATATATATACACAGTATGTAGATGTTTTTTTTCTTCCCTCCATTGAGAACCCGAGGCCGCCACCTTGCGACGCTTGTTCCTGGTGACGTCGCCGGGGCTGGAGCGAAGCTTCTTGACGAAGTGGGAGGTGTTTTTATCAAGGAACCATTCCCAATGTTCAACCGGTTGGAGATGTATGAAGATGTGCTGATTTAGACATTTGGTACAAAATTCACGTTTCATTTGCCAAGTTTTTTTTTGTTTTGAGATGATTGAAATTGTATCTGTCAAGTGATTTTGAGATCTGCCTCAAAGATCCTCAAGCATCAAACTCAACTCACATCTTTTCAAAGGCTCAAGTATTGCATCATCCTGCCATGCCGTGCCACTTGACACCCATGCACGGCCTTGCAGAAATAATCCTCATCGAAATTGCCAAAGCGTGCCAGCTTCGTGAACAAGCAGTTTTGTATTGGAGCTGCAAGAAAGTCTGTCAGGCCCTTGACCCTTGACCTGTCGACGTTTTGAAAACCCAGAAAGGGGTTCCTTTCAGGTTTCATGTTAGAATTAAAAAAAAGGGTGGGACTTCATACATCAAAAAAACAACTCAAGTTTTAAAGGCAGAGAAGTTGCGACCAAGCAAAACCATCTAACTGCCAGAGGTGGTTGATGGCTTGGTGTCGCTGGAGTTGCTGGATGCTTTGTTGAAGGACCTGGATGTGGATACCACAGAAGACCCTATCACATGGTCCCCCACTTGCCGCAAGATCCATGCATTCTTCGAGGACGACGAGTTGGATAATTGGCTAGGTGGGAAATGCCATATGAAGTTGACAATGCACATATCTATGCAGTGTTGATCGATGAATTGACTTCTAGACTTCTCATATTCGCTTTTGATCAGAGTCTTTTCAAAATCATGAGACATAATGATCATAATTTTAATGATACATTTGCCTCATTCGTTTGGGACCGGAGTATTTTGCGACCCCTTTTCTCCAGGTGATTTGATGGTCGATCAACGAGCACTTTTACCCTTTGAAGCCGGACTCTTGTCACGCCTGCTCCTTGGAGATGTTTTTTCTTGGGGAGGAGATTGAACTTTCCAGGATTTTTACTACTACTACCACTAGTACTAGTACTACTAGTACTACTAGTACTACTAGTACTACTACTTCTACTACTACTACTACTACTACTACTACTACTACTACCACCACCACTACCACTACCACTACCACTAGTATTACTAGTACTACTAGTACTACTACTACTACTACTAGTAGTACTACTACTACTACTAGTACTAGTACTACTACTACTACTACTACTACTACTACTACCACTAGTACCACTACTACTACTTCTACTACTACTACTACTACTACTACTACTTCTACTACTAGTACTGCAAGTACTACTAGTACTACTAGTACTAGTACTACTACTACTACTACTACTACTACTATTACTACTACTACTACTACTACTACTACTACTACTACTACTACCAACACCACAACCACAACCACAACCACAGCACGACCCACCCACAGGTCCACAACGAGGGGGATACCATACCTTTGAGGGAGGGGGTGCTACTCGACACTGGAACATATACATCTTATAATTTAGATATCATTATATAATCTTTATCTATCTATATATAATATTACTGTTTTTAAGTATTTAGATGAGAATTATTATGATAATTGGGATTCATTCCCTGATTTCCTGCCAGTCAGGTTGACCTTCAAGGTCCCCTACATGGCTGATGACATCGGGAACTGCCCCTTAACGGTGGAGAATATGACGGTGCGACGTCCAAGTTGATGTGAGGAAAGTGAGTTCGAAAGATGGAAATACACAAGAATTATATATTGCAATGCATGTGTCATATGATTATCAATTTTCTAAGGAGATGTGGAAGGTGGAAGATGTTCAAACATTATGGTTTTGATGCCAGAGAGGGTTCCTTCAGCGTGTGTATTCCACAGGTCTTGACCTCGACCGCACAAGTGAAGCACTTCTGGGATCAGCTGAGATCTGCAGCGCCCAGGGAGAAACAGGAGCATATCGCAAGAACGGAGTGGATGATGAGCACTTGGGATTGTTGATTATTTGATGGGAAGCAGATCCGTGTTGAGGTGAGTTCTTTTAGCTAGGTGATGGATGAACCTATGAACCTATAGATGTTTATTTCGTTGTATTTGGGGGTTTTTATGGTCGGTCTCATGGGCTAAAAATGAAGCTTGCTTTCAAACCAAGCGTAGTGAAATCCTGAACCTGCATTGCAAAAGAATATGGGATTTAAGTCCGCCGTACGCCTATCTTTTTTTCTCGTTTCTTCTTGAAGCACTGAGGTCTTTTGGTAAGACGCTTCGACTTCATTGCACTTCGGGTGGTGATTTCTTGTGAAGTGTGGCGGGAAGGAACGCATCGTGGCATGGAGTTTGCTCAGATCTTCTACCAGCGCCGAACAAACGCCGGAAGCAGCGATGGAAGCTAAATTCCCTTTGTGTTGCATGTTGATCCTGAAGGATGCATGCACGCTCGGGCATAAATTCCATGAGGACCTCAAACTCCTAGATTGGTTCAGCTTGACGAGGGGTGCCCAATTCCATGGGCAATGCGTTTTGTAAATGGATCCAAAGTACGATGTTGCATCCGTGCTTGCAAATGAAGAGGCAGGCTGTCACTATGTCACTGTGACAACCTTTGGACTCTGTAAACATGAAAGTACTATGTGAAGCCGTTGATCTGTTCGAAATGGGGACCTATCAACCAAGGCAATCTCTAGGCCTTTGTTGTCAGGTGAAGCCACAGGAAGTGGGGATGGCAGGAGGAAAAATTCTTCTTCGATCTCTGAAGCCCACCAGGCAATCCAAGCTTCACCCACTCTTCTGAGACCTGAATAGAGTTGCGAAAAAAAATAGGAGATGGCGTTGCTGCTGGAAAACCCCAGCATACTAAAAGAAAAGAAACCAAGCTGCCAGAATGCGCCTTTTTTGAGCCATTGGATTTTTATTGGACCCCGGATCTTGGTCTTCCATGGTTTATCCTTTGATCTGGATGCCAAAATCTGAGGCTTGGAGCGAGAGCTGCAAATGCTTGGAATTCCTGGGCAGTTCGAGACATTGCAGGGAGGCGGATTCCCGGCGGGGCAACGAATACCAGATCTCAGAGAATTTCTGCGCTTGTTGTTGTTTAGGGTATAGAGGGGATTATACTACACAATTATTATGGGGATCATGATAAACCATTATAAGGATCCCTATTAAACAACCAGTATAATGGAAAGTAAGAGGGTTTGCTTCGTGGCTCACTTGGCACCCAGTGGCTTGATTTGTTTTGGGGGAAAACATTTGATGCTGCGAAAATATACTCACTCGAACGTGCAAACCCGATCCTTGTCTCCGGTTGAAAACTACTTATTCTACTAATATATTCATATTTAAGTTTATACATATTTAAGTATGTATATATTTACTGTATTACTGTACTGTATCTCCTTTCCCATCAGCCAATCTCCTGGCAAGGCAGCTGACTTCCATCAATGTTGCTTCAAAGTAATCCGCATTTTCCGCACTTTTATCCTCCTCCAACTACCAACAAAACACCTCACAGGAGTGGCAGTAACTGGAACTGCCGAGACTCTTTGGCGCACCACGTTGCAGAGCCGATTGACCGAACTGGTCTTGGTGCGTGTGGGCGATCCCTTTCACGCCCCTGACCTGTAACTCAGCTGCAGCCCTGTTTGGAAGGCCTGAAACCTGTTAGGGATTGCCATCCGCAAATGAAGAGCGAAACCATATCAAAGCTCCTAGATCAATAAGAATGAATGAAGTTATTAGTGAAAGTAATCTGAAATTATCTGAAATTAAGGATGAAAAGTATCAATAGCTATATTGTACTGACGAATCTGACTGATTGCCAATTGAGAATACAAACATCAATACACATCAGTGCACATCAATGCATAGCATGATGTTCATGATACGTTATCCAACCCACGCTGGTCATAAGTGTGGTTGGTAGGTGTAGTGCTTCTATTTTTTGTCAGCTGGAAACACGAGATGCCATCATATTCTACATACATCGGATGTCGGAAGATTCGTATCTTCTTTGGGCGCCCCCGAGACTTGATTTCAAAAGCTTGCAAGTGTCGTACTTTATCGATGGTCTGATGTAAGGACACCGATTTTGATGGGTTCAAACCTGAAAACGTCTCGAAATGGACTGCAAAGATCTTTAGCTAGCAACTAGAAAGCCAAGGGTCTTATACTTTTCAAGTTTCATTTAAGTGTTGATGGACAATTCCACTTTTTCAAACGCCGTGTTGCTTTCAACCTACAGGTTTTCAGCATCGAGTGTGTAATCCCGGGACCAGGTATCGCTTCTTCCTAGTGAACGCTTTGGCATTGGTTGTTGGTTTCTCTAAGGAAAGGAACATGCATGACTTTGATGGTCCCAAGCCTTTGTTTTTGCCAACCGCCAACTGGCGTGTCTGAAATGGAAGATGCGGAAAAAAATGCGGGTACACCTTAGCCTTAGATCGTTTCAGTACTATTCTACATCATTTTACATCATTGGCCAATCATCATTTTGCCTCAAGAGACCCATGCCCCTCAGTTAAGGCGTTTGTTGGATGCTGGCTTGCAACGACTGCCATGGAACCAGTATCTTTGTTTGGCCAATGATGCCAATGGGTCACAGGCATTGAGAATCGTCCGTATGGCAGTTTCAATGTCGAAGTTGAATACACTACATTGAGAATACCTTTTTTTGCAAGAGAACAGGTCCAGTCCACCCTGCCCACAGGCATGGATGATGCCCATCATCAAGATCTCTTCCGATGCTGGGATGTTCAATGGTTTTCTTTTTTGAGTTATGGGAACATGTCTAACAAGACAGTGGATCCAAAGTGAAGAGGTACTCCGGTGGAACAGGTGAAACCGCATAGTTTGAAATTTAGGTTTGTGTTGGGTCCAGCAGCACGATGCCATTCCAAGGAGAAATCCCGGCTGTACCACACGAAGTTGCTGGAAGAACGAGTGGCTGAATCTATCCGAAAAGCGGCTGAAAACAGCAGCAATATCATATATTCTGGGGAGGACCCGTGCCAAAACCGGGAGGCCAAAGGATTGACAGATTGACAGGCAGATCATCAATCCTGTGGCTGCTTTTGGCAGATTGATGATCTGATAAAATCACCTCTGAACTAAGAGAATATCATCCACCAGCACAATCATAGACACATTATTCTCCAAGCTTTCACGCGTGAGGTGGCACATTCCTGTTTGATGAGTTGAAGCAAAGACCGTTTCATGCAGAGATTTTCTAGTTTTCAGTTGAACCAAACTCATCAACGAAACTCATCAGCATTGTCCAATGACAGGAACTTGAATCTTCAGCAACAGAGTTGCCGGAAGTGCGATTAAGATTACGACACAACGAGGCTCAGGTTGGGCGGGGCGTTCAGAACTGCCTAAAAAGGTGGTGTTTGAAGATTGGGATTGGGCCCAGGATGGGTCATGCCCAACAATAGTTTTGAAAAATCTAGCTGAAACACATTGGAAATCATATCCACAAGTTTTTTTGAATGTTTTTGAACTCTACTCTTGAAGCTTCGTGCTCCATGTTAGAGAATTGTTGCTTGGACCTCTACGGGGCCTACAAAATAGTTGACACACATCTTTCAACAGGTTCAAAGTAGATGAGATGGCGCACTCCCCAAAAAAGCTGTGTGCAATATCAGTGTCCAAGGTAGCAAATCCATCGGACTTGTGCCATTTCCACTCCTTCAATCATGGCTCAAACACATTTCGTTGAAGACTTTGTGGAGAGTACTACCTGGTTTCTACATTTTTTAACAAATGCATCTTATGGGTGATGCAACATCTACTTTCAGAGTTGTGACAGTTGCAAGTTCTCCCATTTTCAGTTTGTTTGGAAACTTGATATATGAAAACACAATTTGCGTTTGGATAAGATCTTCAAGCAGAGCTTCTCCAATTGATGTCATTGGACACCTCTAGGTCAGTGTGGCAGCCTCTGGCCTCCTTCATAAGCGCGGGGCGCGAAAGGCGTGGCGTTAAAAGATGAGTGAAATGCAATGGAAGTTGTAACTAGACTAGCAACTAGATGTGATATGATAATATATAATATAACTATATAGTCCTTGTTTGTTTTCCTTTTTCATTTAAACATCAGCTGTCTGATGTTCAAAACTCCCTTGGAAGGCATTGTCTTGCCATTTGTCATGGCTTTGAAGAGGGATGTACTTATCAGTTGGTATCATTGAGTGTGCTAGATTCCAGGTCACCCTGGCAAAATGCCAGGGGTTCTGATCTTCGGATTCAGATCAAACCATTAGATTGCACCAGTGCACTTGAAAAGGGTTGCATGCATAATATGGATGTACAGATATAGACATAGATCATAGATCCATTGGATCTGCGTGATAGCTAAATCCTGCACCACTTTTGTGAACGGTTCTTTTTTCCCTACGTATCTTTTTGAATTTACGATAAAATGGCGAAGTCTATCAAAAGTCAGAAGGTGTTCGCCGAACATTGAACTCAAGGGAGCTCAGTACATTGTGTCTTTCAAGACATGGGTGAGGGTGCAAGATTTGAGCCAGCAACCGTAGGGATGTACGGTTTTAGATTTTTGTACAGACACATAAGTATCACTCAAGCCAATGTTATGGCAATCAGCTTTCAGAAATGGCATATTGTTCACTCTTTCTCTTGCAGAAGATGCTTCATCAATGAATCTGGTCAAATTAGAATGACCATCACTCAAAATCTCCCAAAGTTTCATGCTTGACTTCGCGGGAACCTATCCTTTCAGAAAATGTCCCCGTTTCCTGGAATCATCGACCGCTTCAAAAAAACAGGCCATTGGCGATGCCTCCATGCGAGAGACCTATGCAGCGGCTTGTGCTGCCTGGCAACAAGAAAGGATGGGAGGCAGCTTCAGAGGAATTGTGCTGTGACATGTTTTGGCAAATTCCATTTTAGATCATTTTAGGATGGGATCATGAAAATTATCAAAAAAAAACAGCGAAAGTTTCATGATAGGTGTATAATAGTAAATATATATATATATGCAAATATCTCTACTGTTACAAGTGGATTTTCTGATTTTAACCATCTCACCTGCTTCACCCCCGATTTTTTCCATTGCCAAGGTGTACCGGGATTAAAAACGCCCAGGTTTTAGCTTCACCCTTGCTGCGTCGTTTGACGGCAGCGGCGCATCACGAGGAGGAGCTGGTTTTATGGGATCCCTTCTGCGGATCTGGAGTGCCATGGCATGCCATGGCACAGGATGGAGCCGAGGGCGTGAATTTCTGTGTTTTTTTTTGGGATCAAAAAACAACAAGTTCAAAAAATATTCATCATATGCTAATTACACTACTTTTAACAGTGAAACGTTCGTAGTTTCGGTTCGCTTCAATCATGTAACCTTAACTTGAAAAAACATGGCTACAGAAACCTTCGAAACGAATGGGACCTTTCTGATGTGGTTTTCTTAACCTAAGGCCATTCTGTTGGAAGCCCTGGAAATTGCTTTGGGTCAAGCTCCGGGGGGTCCTCATTGGAAGCAACTTGGTGAACTTTCAGGTGGTTCTTTTGGCTGTGACTGTTGATGGTTCACAAATCCGGCGTTCACCAGTTGAGGTTGGTAGTTTTTCCATGTTTTTTCCGATGAATAAACAAGGATTTATATATACATCCCAGATGGTTGTTTGGGATTTCTGAACCATCAACAGTATGTCCAGACTCTTGTGGTTTAATAGATATTTCAAAGGCAAGTTCGGTTGGAAGAGGAATGACATCGATTTTCTAAGTAGCCTCAACATACTCTGATAAACAGTCTTGGGCTGCAGAAAAAACAAGGAGATGAAGCATCCATGAAATGTGAAATTATATTTTCACACAGAAATATATCAGAACAGCTGGGATGGTTTAATCTCTCCGCACCTGCGATTCAGGCACCATCCCTTCAAATCCTTCCCATGTCATGTGCCAGAGGAGTTGTAACCTGCCTGGGATGCTGAAATCGGAAATGACACAATTGTGATGTTCAACTGCATCTGCAAAAAATAGCCTGTTCTTGGGAAGTTGGGAAATGGTAGTCTTTTGAGGGCATTTCTAGCATTTGTACGTTGAAATTTTGCAAGGAAAAAAACTATTTTGGGACCGGTGGTTACTCCTTCGATTGACTGACTTCAGTTTCCTTCAAGCCATGGAAGGGTGGTTTCTTCGGGATAGATATGGATGAATCATGATATGTTCCCAAAAAAAACAAGTCCAGAGTCTAGGTTCTTGGCCTTTCGGAAAATGTTTCCACTTGACTTGAAGCAAAAGTGTGGCGCCTCCAACAGGGAGGCCCAAGCTGCTATGGCAGGAGTATGAAAGTTTGGCAAAGTCCATTCATCCTCAGCCCAGTGCTGCAATTTCGAAGCTTACGAGTCTCGGATGAATTGGAAAGCGTATGGAGAACAACTGTTGGCTCTTGATTACCATCCAGGGAACTAACATATCCCCCAAAAATGGCATTTTGAAGATGATTTTCCTTTTCCCAAGGTGGGATATGTTAATTCCCTGGAGGGTATTTGATTTTGGGGAGGAACAAAAAGGAAAAGCCATCTGCTACCGCTGCTACCTGAGGCTCCAAAGAATGGTAACAGTATCTGATTCTCAACGGTACAGTTCTGGTTCTTCCAATTGAAGATATTGAAGTGATTAGCTGAAAAGCATCCAACTCAAGTGAACGAAGTTCTTTGACCCCGCAGTATAGATAGTTTTTTTTAGTATCCCAAAATGATGGTATATACAAAAATCAAAATGTGGATGGTTAAATCAAACCCTCTCTTCACTCAAAATTGGGAAAAGTTTCCTCCAAACCACAAAGCAGCAACGACTTGAGGCTCCTTGGTAGCGATCAATCCGAGGTGGGATCCATGGGAAGTGACGACATACTTACATCGAAAAATTATCATTGGGGATACCAGTATTTGCATGGCCAAAATTTGTCTATCTACACTGGGTGGTGGTTTCAAATATTTTTTATGTTCACCCTATTTGGGGAAGATTCCCATTTTGACTAATATTTTTCAGATGGTTTGAAACCACCAACTAGTACAGTATTTTCTAAGAAATGGGTTTTCTGAAATCAGAATCATGACAACCAATAGATACAAAATGATACACATATAAAAAGCAGATGCGATTCCGCTATCAAAAAATGATGGGATGTGCTGATGTGCTGAAAGTTGGTTTGACAAGCAATCACAGTAAATTAGATCAAAGGGCTTTTCAGCATGGTTTAGCTTGAGATTGGTACAGCATGCTGTAATCTGATTGGACCATGGTACTGTAGGAGATTGTTGCTTTGGATGATTCAATGCTGGTGGACGAAGCAATGATTCCATCATACAAAAATCGACCCACAGCATCAGGTAACATCCCACCTTGATCCACTTCTAATTCCCAGAAGCGTTGGTCTCAAAAAGAGGCCACTTGTCATTAATCATTCAAGAGTCATTGCAAGCAGTTTCCAATACTTTAAACTAATTACTGTATGTTGTATGCACCTAGTACCTTCATACATAACACATATGTCGTGTACGTGTATATATATATAGTATGTAAATATGTACATGTTCGAAAAATCATCACTCACCATCTACCATTTCGTCATGCCACTACCTATTCCGGCAGGAACAACTCCAACGCACTCGCAGCAACCTACGTCGCTGCTTGCGCCGCTTGCAACTGCCAGAAATCCAAGCGCAGAGGGAGGCGAAGGTGGGGAACCTGACCCCTCATGCTTGTGGGATTGGGCGTAGCGGTCACCTTTTAGAGTATATAAGTACTGATAGTGGTTCATATGTTTGGCACAATCATCAATATCTACGGGTTGTGAAGGTGTTTTGTGTATTTCAGGATTTTTGAGTTTGATTATTTGTAGATTTGTTCCAATTGTTCGAATTGATGAAATATTCTTCGACATTACCACTGTATCCAAAGATCTATCTCAAGCAACCTGACTCCAGTGGTTCAGTATAGGGAAAATCATTTCTGCAACGAGCTTATGTCAGGTTGATGACACACTTGGATTTGATTCTGAGGGTCGTTTGATGAAACGAAGGTCTTCAAGTGAGAGTTTATAAGCGATGATTCAAAATCTACGTTTTAGGGTCCAGGTTATCATCCAGTTTAGATGGCCTGGTGTGGCGCGTGGGCATTTCCAAAACCATGTCTGGCTGTTTGGAAGTTTAAGTCTGATACGCTTTTCAGATTGGGTTTTCAAGATATTTAATGTGTTGGTTTTTGTTTCCACCTTTCTTTGGACAATTTTGATGAACAATCAGCAAGAATAGCAACGCTACTACCTGGCACAGGCCTCTGTAGATGAGCTCTTGCAAGCCTTGCCTTGTCGTGTGCAGCTCCTGCAAGGCAATCCAAAATCATTGATGCCCAAGGAAAACGGGCTGGTTCTTAATTTGGAATGTTGGAATGAATCTTTACATGCTTTCAATAATTGGGATTGATCCCCTCGTTTCATGCTAAGGACCAGCCAGAAAAGGATGCCAATTCGCTTCAGGAGGGAGAGAAGAAAAACACCAAAATTCCTTCAGAAGTTATGATTTGCTAAGAGAATTAAGAGAGGTCTCCCTAGGGCCGCTAGAACTTGATGTTGGAGACGTAGTCAGCAGTTTTCGGTCCAAGATGTGACCATTGTCATCAGTCTGCATATAGCAACCAGCCCAAACCAAGCATTCCAAAGATCGCGTTTTTCAAAATGTATGAATTGCACATGTTCTTTCATGAAAGCAGGGGGTCCTCGCGTGAACGGGTAGGGTACGCACCTTCAAACTGAAAAGTGCAAATGATTGCCACCCTCTCGCCATGATTGCCAGGTTCCATCTCTAAAGTGGTGAAAAAGTTGCAAGGCGCTGCGGAATGAAATCCATGATTTCTCACATGCTGGAGATTCAAATGAGATACGGACCTTTAAAAACAAAGAAATAAGCGCTTCAAGAAAACCAGTGCCTCAAGAGGGGCAGGGAAGTTCGCAGTTGGCAAAAAAATCATATCTCGCGAACAACTAACTAACTGGTGTTTAGCTCTTTTCTCTTCAAATCCTTCCTAATTGCTTGACATATATGATGTCTGAAGCTTCTTTCTTCCAGTTTTTTTGTCTTCTGTTCAGACGGGTGCAGGTCGTCCAACGATGCCACTTGGCATGGTTTTGGACATAGTGATGCAGAGTGTACCACTGGTTGGGTTTGAAGTCTTAAGGGGGCCGGATTCAAAGATTTTGGATCAGTCAGACATCTGTTAAAAGATTGAACAAAAGCACCTGCAAGGCATTCATGAGATATTGTGATAATATGCTATTACAATGCTGGATGTAGCTTTATGTCATCATAGAGCTTAGTTTTAGTCGAATTGCTAATCATGGTAACATATTCATCATATGATGATATTTGATATCATTTTGACAATTCTTGCATCATATCATTTTTTAATTTAAGCGGATGCGATTGTTTCATACTACATCATCCCATATCATGTCATGTCATATCATGGCACTCATGTCATATTACATTGTATGTGGCCATGCGGCTTCTTCAAAAAAGGATCTGCTACTTTATGTTGTTTTGTTTTAGGTACAGTATTTTCATTGTCACAAGTTTTGTGTTGCAGTACATGAAGCAATGTGTGATGTTAAGTCGCTCTACTTTGAATTACTTCGATTTTGTTATTTTGACTTGGCATACATATTTTGAATTACATTATTTGACATCCTAAGGTTATCTCTCCTGCACAATTCATTATCCTCTTCATGTTGATGTATATATGTATACATAAACACACCCTACTCATCTCTACTTCCCTCAAAAATGCAAGTGCCACGACATTGGCGAACAAATCTTCACTGAGGATTGTGACGAATGTTCCTTTCGGCTTGGCATCCGGTGGCAAGCAGGAGAAACATCATCACACATCCAGGTAGTGCGCGTGAAAATTGGTGAGTGGTGTGTGTTTTGTTGAAGCTGCCCCAAACAATAATGACCTAGAATAGACTTGCGAAACTCTATAAAAACACTAGAGGTACCAAAACAGATGATCAATGTTAGTCCATTTTCATGCTGGACACAACTGATCCTAAACCAACCAGGACCAGCAGGTAGGGCTGCCAGAAGCGACTGAGACCTATGGCCAGTGAGAGACACCAAGTTCATGGGAGGAAACAAAATCAGATGAAAGGTAAGAGGTGATGGTGTGTAGTGAGAGAAGCATCCGATCATTCAGTCATATTTATATATTTTATTCATATTCATTCATATTGATGTGGTTGCTGCTTTGGAACTGCAGGGATAACCCCTAATAAATACCTTTTGGGTATTTATGTATCGTTTTCATAAAGAGGGCATGATTAAAGGAAGACTTACCTGAAATTTTGGTCATGTTTACCTTTATGCGAAACTGGGAAACATCCACAGAAGCCATCAATTAAGATTGGATATCTAAAAAATTCCCCTCCAAAAATTCATCTGGAATCACTGCCAATAGAAATTCATGAATCTAGACCACCAACTGGCACCAATTGACCACCAAAAAACCAATCCAAACCCAACCGTCCTGCAGTTCTCAGGTTAGGCCGCTTGCTGCGGCAGCAGCGTGCTGAGTGGCGTGGGGTCTATTGTCCGGGAACCCAAAGAAAATGGTTTCGTGGGAGTTAAAGTTGGGATGTTCATTCAAGATATAAGATGATGTATATAAACTAGTTCTCTACGAAGTTGACAGTACAAATATCTGAAAGAGTAGTGTAACTTGAAGTCCTAAGAACTTTGAAAGACACCTTGGAGTTGGCAATTTTCACTGCTGTTAATTGCAAAGAGCCAATCATGGATCAAACATGATTGCAGTGGGTACATGGTGACCTTCCGTCTATTGAAGTTTCTGGAGAATCTTGTCCTCAAAATGAAAGAACGACACCGGAACAGAGATCCCCAAAATAGCTGTTGGTTTCCCTTTGATTTTGGCTTTTGATCGATTTTGATTAATCTTGATTTATTTGGAATGATTTTCATCGTTTTCTTATTTATTTTGATGGATTGTGATTGATCTTGATTTGGATTGATTGCGATTGGTTATAACTTTATAACTTTATAATTTCTATATACGCAAGCTTATGCTCCCATTATGTTCCTGGTGGAATCCGGGATGGTCATACACCCACAGCCTTGAGGCCTCGCTGCCTTTGCCGATAGCTTTCGTAGTCACACAGGTTGGGGGGCTCATTGCTTTGAGTGAATGTCTATTTACTTCAGGAAAAGGTAAGGATAGGGTGTTTCTACTATATGTTTGGTCCAAATTTCAGCCAGGTGACAACTTCAGCTTTGGCTTTGAATGGTGATTTCTTTCTCAAACAAGCAGTCAGCAGCCTTCCCAGCAATGACCACCACAACCACCACCACCAGCAGCCGCACCAGCAGCAGAATCACCAGCATCATCATGATCATCATGATCATCATTCATCATCATCATCATCATCATCATCATCATCATCATCATCATCATCATCATCATCATCATCATCATCAACAGCATCATCATAAGTGATCCATCCCAACACCCTTTCCTTGATCACTCGGATACCCCTGAAAAGTTGAAGGTTTGGATTGGAACAGCGAGCTTCGCTTTTTGAGTGGCAGCCGTTGGGTGGATCTTCTGGCTTGGTCCGGCGACAGCCGTTTTTCCCACGGGCGAGCTGGAAAAAGTGTCCGGTGCGGGGGGAGCCTTGGATGGAAGGATTTTGAAGGTTGTTTCTTTTTTTGGGGGGAAGTAGTTGCTGTTGTGACACTTCCATGGTCACCCCGTTTTTTTTTTTGCGAATATGTGGATGGCAGTTGTCGTTTGGCCTTGGGCAGGTGTATGATTTAGTTTCACCTTTGCAAGTTGGGTGACATGATGGCAATGCGCCAAATTGTTTTGCTGACCCAGCCAGGATGAAATAAGAGTAACAGTGTATCAGTAGCAGATCAGTGCATTCAACTATATAGATGTGTCAAGATGCTTTAAGAGAAGAAGATCAAACAAGTCAAGTTTTAAGGCAAACTGAAGCTATACAGCTATACCAATGGAACTCACTGACGCGACTCAGTTGCCATTTTTCGCTTGCAGCCTTCCCCACACTGCACAGTGATGCAAAACTTTGCACCAGAACCGAACTCATTTCACAAAGATGAAAAACAGACAAAGGAACACAATCAGATGATTTTTTTTGGTTGAACTTGGTGCAACACGTGGAAATTCTATTCAATGTTCAATATGTTTACTCTACATCAATCAATTATTGACCAACCCTTCCTGCAATTTTAAACATTTCGATCCCCCGGTCGCCATGTCGCACAGATCTTCACGAGGTTGGCTTGGAGCAATGTGAATGGATGCTTCTTTCCCTTAGGGGCTAGCTGCTAGAAAATAACATCTTCACGTATTGATCATCGTTTTGGTTGTTTCTTTCCAAGTATTTTCAAGTTCATATATTCAGTATTTCGATGATCCTGAAACGAAAACACATCTCAGTTGGGATCTTAGTTTCCTTGTGAAAAAACCTTCTCCGAACCGTCAAGGCTTGCGACGGCCATGGCGAGTTGCAGGAGAGGCCCAATGAAACACCAGTGGAAATGTTTGGGACTTTAGTGTTGCTCACCATTGATGGCCATTGATGGTGACCATTTTTCATCATTTTTCCATCTGCAGGCGTTGCTCGCCTTGGTGCTTGGAAGTGGTTTTTGGACCTTTGCCCAGGCAGCGGAATTTTCTTTTTGCTACAAATGGGATGAAGGGTGGTAGCTTTCCCGTTGGTTAGGGGAAAGATCTGAAGGATATGAAGTTCATTGAACTATTGTGAAGCTTTCTCTGCTACTGTGCTGCTATTTACTGGTAGTTTTTGCAAGCTTACTATGCAAGTCATTGATTTGTGCTGTATATTCGTTCGGGTCTTTGGGTTTAAAAATTTCAATCTTACTTTTTTCAGCCCTGTTTGTACACTTGACACTTGAGGATTAAACGGCTGGAAGACCTGTTTGGACCGTGATACAAATCCGCAGGTGTTTTTCATTTTTTTTTAAACGGAGGAAGGCATTCCTGCAAGTGCTTGTAGATTGGACAGTAAGACAACTTCTTTTTGCGTGAAACATATTTTTCTGGATGATGTAGGTACGGATGATGCGTAAGCTTCTTCATCCACGCAGCTAGTTATCATGCCAAAGTAGTCAGTTTCTCAAGCACCAGCTGATCAGGTAGCGGTCCCGCCCACCCGCGAGGCCAGAGATTACCAGAAGATAGAGAGCTGTGATGCATCAAAACTTGAGGTGTTAAGAACTTAGAAAAATGTACCACTCGGTGTTTGTATGTTAGAAATGAATGATAATACAATCTCTTAACAGTCTTAACATATTTGAGCAACTACATTTTGTGCCCAGCTGCAGGACATATCTCCAGGTGAGCTTGAATGCAGACTTAGACTTCCCAGCCCATCTCTTCAATTTCTTCGAAACCTGCCATATTTGTATCCCGACCAAAAGTAGTTGCACTAGAGTCACTAGAGACTGTCTGATCCTACTAAGCCCCAATTAGACCGCATTTACAGGAGCCTAGACGGTGTGACACATAAGAATATCAGAGGGGGGAACCTCTCAAAGTACACACATATATATATATATACATACATGTATATACATACATCACCATTGAACTACATGCAATACATGTCATTTTTCGTGAACCTGTTGTCAACCTGCTTCATGCTGAGCCTTTGGACCTGTGCTCCCATTCCAGGCTGAGGTGAAACGCCTTGCAGCCAAGGAGACTTTGCTTGAGGACCGGGCGGGTCCCACCAGGATATTCTTTAATACACAGATATCCCCGAGAATTTCACAACCATTTCGCTGGGTCAGATCAAAGCTCATGACTTGGATGCTTCCTCCCTTGTTGAGATCACCGAAGTCGACTAGAGGACTTGAAATTATTTCAAGCCCGTTTTGTTTTTTTTCTGAAAAGAGAATGCGGGGGGCCGTGGGTCTTTGGATACATCTAATAAGCTGTCTCAATTTTGCTACCTCAATCCTTTTGAAATGAGTTCAACCTCATCAGATATCCTCAGTTCCCGGTCTCATAGGATTTTGCCTTGTCAATTGGTATGCAAAATGGAGGCGGATCACCAAGGATATAGCAGAACAATCCCAACTCGGCAAGATATTATCTCCATCACGTTTGTAAGACATATTTGTTTAGATTTCGATATAGCAACAATAACAATCCATAATCCATTTTTCGAAGATATGTTAAGATATCATGGAATGAGGTTTTTATCCGTAGATTAAAATGACTAAACTTAAAACAAATTCGTTGCTATTCGTTGCTGTTTTTTACGGCAGATGCTTCCAGCTGCCATCAGGGCATCAAATCTTTGGACCGTGGCTTCTCGGCGACGGAGGAGCAACGGCCCGGGACTCGGGACACCCGGGCAGTGCGGCTGACAGAACTGCCAAAAAATGTAGTGCTGAAGTGCGTCTACTATGTGATTACATATATACATATACATGATAGCATATATGTTTACATATACATGATCTTATGACGTATCTCTATGTAAATACATGTACATATACGATCTTATATAGACATGATCTTATTATGTGTATATTTAGATATTGAGAAAAGAGAACAGCTGGGACAATGTGTGCCTCCATGACCCGCAAAGGTCAAGAGTCTCTGAGCAGATTGAGGAGTTGGTTGGCAAACCCAGCAGAACCAACGTTGGGACTCGGGGGTTCACAATCGCAATATATATGGCCAAGTGGTGTTGGTTGTAACAAAGACCGTAGTATCTTGGTTTGGAAACTGAAACCCGTAGGTAGCTATATGAGTGTTTCCAAAAATAATGGTACCCCCAAATCATCCATTTTAGTAGGGTTTTCCATTATAAATCGTCCCACTTTGGGGTATATACCTCTATTTTAGGAAACACCCATATATGGATATTGGATTGATCAACCATGATCAACAAACCCCCAATAACTTGACTTTGAAAGGATTCACCCAACATCATTCAAAGGCTCGTTGGAATCCTAGCACCGATCCTGCAAAGAAGCTGGGCTGGGAAACTCGGTGCCTGTTGTCGGATATATATTCAATTCCAAGTCATTTGCCTGAATTTTGGAGGGTTTGGGGGAAGAATTCCGCGACCATGAGATACCAAAAAACGAGATAAACCTGAGGAAACAACTGAAACTGAGAGAGTTGCAATGAGCAGGCAGCAAACTCCTGATTGCTGGTAAGTATCGAGAGTGTGATGTTTGAATGTTTGAGCTAGAGTGCAAAAAGACAGCCAAAACCCAAACCGCGAAAATCAAGGACTTTATTTTCACTCATTTTGGAGCCATTGAATTATTCCCCAGCAAAACCCATAACTTTGAAGGTGTTGTTCCGTGAAACTAGGAATCTACCGGCTCTAATCCTCCAAATACCTCTTCAGGAGGCATACTAGACCCTTTAAAAACCTGCCCCAAAAAAAACCACTCTCAGAAGGGTCTTGGATGAACAAAAAATGGGAGGAATCATGTCGCATCAACATGCGTCACGTTTTTGCTACCGGCGTTTTTTGGCTCAAACCACCAGCCTCGTTCAAGCCTCGGTGCTACGATCAGCTACTGGGATGGAACTGCCTGAAAAATGCCGGTGAAGATTGGTGTGGAGGGAATCTCCAAAATGGTTGAAGAACATGATAGATAATATGTCATATATATATAAATATGTTATATAGATAGATATATCGATACAGTTTATACAATTCTATAGATATGCACGTAGATTGTAGTGTAGATTGTATTTCTGCATTGTGCTGAGTGATCCGTTTGGATATCGCTTGGAACCGTGCATCCTTTACTGTACATGTAAAATCGTAGTGTACATGCTAAATCAGATTTACTCCAAAAAGCCTGTGCCTAAAAGAGCAACCTTTACGAAGTAGCTGCCAGCTTCGTCTTTCAAGCTTGTGGTTCCTTTATTTGTATGGTGTTCAGCCAGTGTAATGCTTCCTGACTGAAGCAAACAAATTTTGAATTGGTGAGCACTGAAAAACTCCTGTGGCAATGCTTTGTATTTCATGCTCTATGGCCCAGTCCTTCTGCCAACTTCCTGGAGATCAAACGAAGCGTTCATGGACATTTACCCGCGCCGAGGCTCTGATTGAAGCCCCATTGAAGTTCTTGCGCTTTGCCCGTGCGTGTCTTTTGGCTTAAGATGACAAGGGCAGGAGCTTTGTCCAATCTGGTGGCAGATCAACCACAAAAGGTTTTCGTGGAGACTTCCATCGCGAATATTTTTTTTCTCTTTTCCTTTATGACTTGAATATTTTTCAGAATTGCTATTTTAGCATGTCTGTCACATATTCGGAAACATGACATTTTGTTCCCAAGCTCTTGGAATCCAAAGCTGTTCCATTTCCGGGATGCAGATGGGCACATCTTCGAGGTTGGGAAAACCTCTTCCCGTCCTTACCTTCCAGAAAATCTACTTCGGAAGGTGCCGTTTGCAAGCCGTTTTGCCGTTTTGCCACAAGAGAGTCTTTCTTTTCTTGCCATCTCTGTGGATACAAACTGATTTTAGGTGAGAAGTTGAAAGTGTTTTGTAGAGATTTTTTCCTTTCTGTCAGAGTCACTTTCAGGTTAAATCTTAGATTTATTAGATTTCCAGGGACAACAAGTGTATTTCAGTATTCCCACATGATGGGCAATTGAGACACATATGGTGCATATATAGAAATTCAAATTTGCCCGTGGGATCTCAAACCGAATTAGCATCGGATCCAAGTGATAGCTCCTGTGATGTTGACATGGACGCGCAATTCAGCGCGCACTCCAGATTTGTAAAACCCATGTCACCTTTGATAGTATCTTTGTCAAATCAAAGATGGAAGCAAATACCAATCTTTAGCCTACGGGTGTGGGTACGTGCCCCCTTACCTTTTGTCCGGAGCAGTGTCAGGTCTGCCACCAAGAAAAACATATGGCTCTCGTGGACATGATGCTTGGTGGAGACGGACCCACAGTGGGTCAATGTGTTTGGTTTTTGGGTTTGCTTTTGGGATTGCTAAGACAATCATCAGATTAAACAACCTCAAAAACTATCAAAAAGTAACTGACAAATCAGAGTTTTGAAGATTTACAGATATTTTTAGGGATGGGATCCAACAAAGGTGGGTCCATGTCACTCACCAAGGATCTCATTTGTGTCATCTACTGTCTTTGAGGTGAGGGAACTGGAAGTGAGGATGTTTTAAAAAAATGGCATCCAAGCCCAAGCTTTGAGCTCCGAGAGTATGTCACGGGTCCTATCAGTTTCGTACAAATTCATACAACACATCAAGGTAGTTTGGTTGTGCAGGCCATATCCCTCGTGTGGATGGAGCTCGCCATGTTCGGCGTCGCCGCGGTGGTCTACGTCGCGTCCGGAGTCTTACACGGATACCTGGGACTTTTTGGTGACTGAGCATATCCAGAAAGGTGAAGTTGCCCTGGCAATATGGCTTGAATGCATTACAAGAGTCAGCTAAGTCAAGAGGCGATTTGGACGATGAAAATACCCACCATTTGCGGGAGGACATGCTTCACCCAAAGCTGCACTGAACGTTGGATACCATAGTAGATTAATGTACGACCTTATAGGTTTTGTCATCCACCCCTCGTGAGTTTTGTTGATTATTAAAATTTATTAAATATATCAATGAATTAGGTTGCTGTAGGATAGATGTGGTTAACCTTTTCAAGTATGCAAGTGTCATGTGCCACACATTGGTCTGGGAAGGTTCTAGCCTCATCTCAAAGGATCTTATGGAAGTTGGAAGAAAAGGATGGATGGGAAGCGATTGGCAGTTTTCCATGGGCCAGGTTTCTAGGTGATCTTTTTTCCAGCTGAAAATAGCAGATACAGCGCAACGACATTCCTTTCATGATTCAAACAGCTGCGTTTCTTGCGCCTTGCCTTAGGGTGGTGGGTCTGCCGCAGGTGGGGTGTGCAACTCAGCACTGCGAATCCAAAAGATTCGCCACTTCAAAGTGAGCAGTACTACTGATGCTAAGGCGGTATTTTTGGAAAGGTATGAGAAGAAGGGCGAGATTGCATCAGATTGTATGATGCTATGTGATAAGTATCTGAGTTATATTGACTTGCTTCAAATGGCGGCATATGTTGTTTATAGCAACTTCTTGGTGACACACACAGACTTTCATCATCTCTCATCCTAAGGCCCAAGAAGCGGTCGAAGAAGTCCGGTTACGAGGATGCTTCGCATGAAGCAGAAGAGACCTACAAGAAGTGGCAGCAGGAGCGAGACTGCGGGACTGGACGGGCGGGGGGTCACCTTCAGGTGACGACACCGTTGGGTGGTTTGAAATTGCCAGGTGAAGAAGGGCAAAGGTGAGTTGTCTGGAGCCACCGGGCTCTACATGGCTCGGAAGCTTAATAAAACTGCTGGGGAAAACTGGGGAAACCCTTTGAAAGATCTGAACATGCAAAAACGTATAAAATCATAAAATCACATGGTCGGATGATGGATGAAATGAAGCCAAGCAAGATGAACAAATGAACGAATGCTGCTGCTACTACTCTTGCTCATAGCGAGTTGCTGAGGTTTTGACTGCTATGAGACAGTTGAAGAAGTCTCCCAGTGACGTGCGGCTACCTGGGGGAAAAACGCCGAAGCTGTTGGTATTTTCAGACCCTGGAAGAAACTTCGCCACATAGTGAGTTGGGTTCAACACACCTTATCCTAGGGTCGTAAACAGGGGCGAGAACTCAAGATCCCACCTTGGAAAGAATGGTACCGTTGTACGGTTGGACCGATTTTCTCGGTGATCCTCACCAGGTGGAGACTGAACTTAGAAGTGCCCTGACTGGTGCTGCGAAGCGTCTCTTGCCGGATGTGGAGGTGCGGACCTCTAAAGAGTGGGGAATGATGGCTACGCAGCATGCACCAAAGGTGGGAATCAATGGTCGTGGAAATACCAGACCATACCTTGCGGTGGAATCAAGACAAAACCGTATCAGAAGAATGTTGTGACTAGTTGCGGGGACCTTGAGGGAATTAAAAGACTCCGGATCTCGAAGGTGCAAAATCTCACTTCTGCACAGTTTTTGTTCAGCAACATTGAAGCAACTGTGGAGGGTTTGCCTGCCGTGCTCCTGCGGGATGATGTGTGGGGTCTTGGATATTGAAATTCGGAGCCTCCGAAATCTGTCGTGCTTCAATTATTTCTCACGCTCTTGCAGCCCTTCAACATCAATGAATCCTTGTCATTAGATGGCCATTGATTTGCACAAGATATGCCCCCCCAAAAAACCAGCACTACAATATGGGTGTTTCCAAAAATAGGGGTACCCCCAAGTCATCCATTTTAATAAGGGTTTTCCATTACAAACCATCCATTTTGGGGTATCCCTATTTTTGGAAACCCCCATATACTACAATTGCATCTCTGGAGGATTTGTTTGTTCCAACTTCAACTGGAATGCCTAGGCCGTTGAGTTGTTGCCTCCCGTGCTGCAAGTCTTACAGGAGCGATTCGGTGGCTTCGACACTGGTGGAAGAACCAGAAAAAAACGCCCAGAACGCGGCCGCGGAGAAATGAAACTATGCAAACCTATATATGTGTATATGTGTGTATATATATGATATATATTATATTCCTATATAGCATACATGTACAGTATATGCATTGATATACAAGGATTCTGCGCACCCGCACCTTTATGATTTGTCACTTTTTTTTAGTTTAGAGGATTGCCAGCCTACTTACTTGGATACTTATTGATTCGAGTTGGGTGAATCCAATGGAAAGGGTCCCAGTTGTTTGCGGCTTTTGCAAGGCACGACCTTGAGGCCCTTTAACTCTAGCAATTTGGATGTTGACATAGGTAAAAATGAAAACTACCAACTTCGCGGCTTAGAGTTTAGAGCATAGTATGGTATAGTTGTTGAAAAGGATCCTGGTTAAGTTGTTTTTAACGTACTTAGTTCTGTATGAAAAACAAGAATGTTACATGTCACATTCAGGTGTCCAAGCCATGAAAAAGCCACTGCGTACGGCCACGGTTTGGCATTGTTTTCGCCGATCTGTGACCATCAACGCTCCAGCATCTATCAGACAAAAGTTTCCGTTTTGGATTAGGACAGTTGTATGAAGGTGCTAAAAATAGATAAAAAAGTGCAGTTTCCAGCTCCAGTTCTTTCAAAAATCCTTTCAGTACCCCAATCAACCCAGAAATTTTATCATACACCTGCAAAGCTTGATTTGGCCTTAAAGATGCGCAAAAAAGGTAGAAAAAAAATATTTTGTTTGCATATGCCAGGTGCTTCCTAAGGTGACCATCCCATGAAAAACCATGTGGATCTGTCAGGACCTTGGAAAGCCTGCGGAGGTCTCGGTTTATGTTGGGGGGCCTTAAGAAGGTGAGAGTCAGGTGACACCAGCGCTGTGATGGCACGATTAAACAGATTGGCAGAAGAGTTCAGCAGAACTGACATGATTGATGATGATTGATGTTGATGGATGATGATTGATTTTGATTAATTATTGATGATGATGATGATGATGACGATGACGACGATGAGGATGATGATGATGATGATGATGATGATGATGATGACGACGATGAGGATGATGATGATGGATGATGATGATGATGATGATGATGATGATGATGATGATGATGATGATGATGATTATGATGATGATTTATTATGATTGGATGATGATGAATTCTAAATAGCAATTGATGAAGATTGATGGCGGTGATGAGTGATGGCGATGATGATGACGATGACAATGAAAACAATAAGAATAATAATAGTAAGAATAATAAGAATAATAAGAAGAATGATAATAAGAAGATGATCAAAAATGGCAAATGATTCTATGATGGCATAGTATTTGCAGGGGAGGTCAGGTGTGTGTGTCTGTGTGTGTGCGCCGGTCGCGCTTTTCATCTTTCTTTAGCCAAACCTAGACATTGAATTACAAGAAAGGTAACCATTGTCATAACATATCAATTTTACATAATTTTACATGATCAACATGGTAGCATGGTCCTTCATGTCCTTCTTTCATTTTGAGGTTGCTTTACTTACTTTTCCCATTCTCCTCCGCTCACCTCTTCCAGGCCTCTTTGATGGCCGCCCAGCTTCGACGCCGTGATTTCTCAGGAGGGGTCGGGGTTTGTCGAATACAAACATGTGAGGGCTAGATATGCCTAAACAACAATTGGGTTGAGTACTGTATAAATTCATAGGGGATTCTTTTTTTTTACGATTGATGAGGATTTTTTTCGATGGTTGATGATGATTCCCCAAGGCGTGAACTCCACTGCTTCGAAGCTGTCGAAAGATGCGCTTACGTCTCGACCTGAAGAACCACCAGAAACACAAAAACAAAAAATATAAATCGCATGAAACAACACATCTCACTTAAATGGTATGGATGTTGATGTCTTCAGGCAAACATGTCCACCATGCTTGCTTTGTGTTCACGTTCTCAATCACAACAGTTGAAAAAATAAGTTCCATATCAACACCACACCCTACTGGATCTGCGATGAAGAGCTTTATCTGCTGCCAACGACCTCACTGGACGACTAAATGCCAATAGAAGCAAAAAATGGCATGTTAATATCTGGATATGGTGTAGGGATGTGTTTCATGGTAACACATTGTACCCAGAAAAAAAACAGTTGTTGCCAAGCAGCTCATGGGAGCGATGCTGAAACTGAAGGCCCAAGATGCATGCGATCCTGGCCACAACTGCAACTTGAATGAATTGTAGCTTCTCAGGTGGAATGGAGCTCACAACACAACGTCTTTCATGTCTCTTCTGAAGATCCCTTTCGCATGATTCCATTGTAAGAAATGAGAAACATCGCAGCATTTTAGGATGTGTAGGTTGACATCAGATTGATAAATAGGAACATCATTGCCGATTTAAAAAATCCAATTTGACGTGTTCAAGAGCGGTTTTTGTTTGCATACATAAACATCAAGGCTATTCAAGCTATGCAATGAACATTTTTTTTTAATATCCATGTCTATGTCCATATATGTATATTGTGTGTATATATGTATACATATACGTATACATAATGTATGACAAGTGCCCTCTCTCTCGCTCTCTCTGCGCGTATGTGTATATTATAATCTTTCAAGGGTTCGTGGTCCCGAGGCAGCTCATCGACAGAAGTTGGACGATGCCTTGCATTACTTGCAGCTTTTGCCAAATGATGCCACTCGATTGCTGACTCCTTCGGCTGCTTCTCAGGCCAAGCTGTTGAAGCCAGGAAGCAAATGGATGAAAGGTATTGACGGTATTGATTTCACTTTTGAATTCCCAGATTGGTCAAATGAAGCTGCCAAGTTTTTTTTTGATTCGGATGATGAAGGTATATGACCATCTCAGGCCATTTCACTGATTAATGCAATATCTTTATGGATGTAGCCTTAGCAGGCAGTACCAAAGGACTTGAAGATGGCCATTGTGCTGCGAATGGAATGTGCATGCAACTAGCAGTAGTCGCTATGATTACAACCGTTTGCATACCCTAGAGAATCTGGTCATGAAGTGCTTGTAGTGTCTTGAATCGAAGTCTCTTTTACAACTGATAGATCAATGCGATATTGGCCTTTACTCCAAAACAAGACTAAACAGAAAATCAGCTACTATTTGCCATTTGCAGTTTCCAGAATCATTTCCCAAAGTCTTTTGGCGATAAAATCACCTGCGGACGTTGATCTCATCTCCTGCACAGATCATGATGTTGGCCCAGCGGGAGCAGCGTGGACCTGAGATCCTGGAGCAATTGCAACGTCTGGGTGTACAGCCACAGGTGAACCTGCAGGGGTTGTTTGTCAGAGGTGGTTTCCAAAGAGATGAAAAAACCAGTGCCACGGTGGGTGTAAGGATTTGCTGATTGATAGGTGATGGGTGGAACCATGGCAATTTTGAGAAGTTTTTTGAGAACTGATGATAATTTTTTCAAGCATGGGACCCTTTGGATGCTTAGAAACTGAGAGATTTTCTCATCTTTTGGGGGAGATTTCATGGTATTATGGGCTGAGGATCCAATGGCAAGATTCGATGCCTCATACAGTATTTTCAAGCACTGGAAATCCACAGGGTGGTATGCTGTATAGAACAAGGGAATGAATCACCATGAATCACCACTTGTTGTCACAATTAGATAGGTTTATTCCATGGGGAAGATCTCCCTTGTGAGATTTGACCAGGAAAAAGGTGATAGCAACGCAGAGTTGCAACGTGCGGTGACGACCATCAAAGCCTATGTGAAGAATAAGGACTGACATCTAATTCTGAACAGGATCCAGACTGATGAACTTCTATATTGGAATATTTATATTTGCTAGCCCCCCCCCCC
>DF239728.1:170735-188235 GCA_000507305.1 Breviolum minutum Mf 1.05b.01
CACACATTTAAACATAGAAAAAAACAACAAAATACCGCAAATAGCAGTAAATTGTTCGAAAGTATTGGTCTTGGGGGGGGGGGTACCTTATATTTATATGCGTTTATGTATACTATTGCAAATTCAATTCGAAATAGTTTTCGACCTCCACTAGAATTACAGGTGTTCAAGCACAAGTCACACCTCTGATGTATGCTGGAGCATGTTCAAACAAGGATGCATCATAAAGCAAGATGACTTGGGAAGAAGTGTCTACCATGGCTGGTAGGTAAGTTGTTTTACACATGAACGACTTTTGCAAATGTTCGGAACGACACCTTCGGGACCCAGGATCTTCCAAGTGCCACTGCCACTTTCAATCGCTTGAAGAAAACTGGTGTGGTGATGAGGCCGCAGGTCTACAATTGAACCTTGACAGCAATCATCTTGTGGAAACAGCTGGTTCAAAGAGACATACTGACAAAACGCTTCAAGTGTACATAGATAAAGCAAAAAAAAGTGTTCAGCAACTTTGGACATGGGGCTTTTCACCCACCATTTGCCATCCATTTTGCATCCATGTGCCTTTGGAAACGGGATATTTCTTCACGAAGGCATCTTGTGGATTTTCACTACGCCAGGCTTTTTGGATGCCTGTGTCCAATGCAATGATTTGGAGGCTTCCCTGCAGCTCTTTGAGGTGCTAAATCTCGCGAAGTCGGACTCGTGACCATTTCCTACGGTCCAACTGTGCAAGCGAAACCGAGTAAAACTAAAACCCCGAAAAAAACGGATGGTTTTGTATAGATGGTGTTTTTTTTTCAGACAAGGGGAGACATGAAATCAGGTTTCCGATTTCTTCAGTTTTCGGGAGGGTTTTCTTTTCAATCATGTACTGTCAAAAAACCTTAGAACTAAGAGCTCAACTCTCTCAGTTGGTGGTTCAAAAAGATGACCCTCCCATCAGTGAGCCGTTGTAATTTGGGAACGATTTAGAATGACATTTGGTTGCAACACCAGCAGGGTTGCTGCCCTGCTGATTCACAGCATCATGATTTGTTAGTAAATCTCTACCAGGAGATGAAACAACTGGGCTTTGTTGATGTGGTCAGCTACAACACCATCTTGAAGGCGAGCAAACAGAGACGACTAGTACCATGTTGTTACAAACATCCAACCATAATATTAATAATATATATACCAGTCAAACTAGTCTCAAATGCTGTATATTAAGTTACTCTATCAGATGAACTCCTACCAGGCCTGGATCTTCGTTTTAAAGCTGTTTTTAGACACCGGTGGCCAGGGCTACTTAGCTGCTGGCCGTATGGCTGACGCCCGTGAGTTGGTCTCTGAGATGTCATCACGCGGTTTGAGTGCCAACAAGGCCATAGGTTGGTGGTGGGCTCCAGCTATTGGGGGACATCTATATAGACATCTAGACCTCCTGCAACTGTAGTTTGAGAACATGGAGTCTGGGAAAGGGCCATTTTTTGGGATTTTGAAAGGAAATTGATGTTATTTTTTTTTCACAATTTTAAGAAGTAGTAATCACGGACGATGACAATATCTAAGTCACCTTCTTCTCTCCATCCACCATGGCCTTAGGTGACCTACAACGAGCTGTTGAATGCCAAGGTTGCCGCACGTGACCGGGTTGGTATGTGGCGCATTGTGGATGAGATGCTCTCAGCGGGATTAAAGGCGCTTTGGGAATGACGAACAGGTAGCCACAATTTATGGCAGGATGGCAGGTTTAATGTTGCCAGAGTTCATTTGAGAAGGCTGCACATGAGTTTTGTGGGTAACATCTAACAGTATATCAGTATTCCTTCATGACTTTCGCCTGTGGAATCATTGCAATCCATCTTTCATCTCTCTTTCAGGGTCGTCCTTGACTTCAGCATGTCACGTTAATCACCTGCGTGGCCTTTCCCTCGCCAGGCCAATCTCATCACCTGCTCCATCCTCCTGAAGTCGTTGACTCAACACTCTGCTGAGAGTGATTTGGCCACTTGGATCTATTTTCTCAGGGTTTAGAAGCTCATGGTACTTGTTGCGCTTGGGCTTGTTCGGGTGAGCTGCGTAAAAAGAGGTAGAAAAAGGTATGAGGATTTGTAGGAGATGTATCAACTTGTATCATGTATCCGCTATCATTCCATCTATTCCTACACCTCATTGAAACCCACCCTTTCTCTCCATGTTTTGCCATGAACTGCCCTTGCCCAAAACTCCGAGACACGGGTCCTTGACTTGATTAACAACGTGGAGGCGAGGAAAAAATCACCCTTCAGTTGGGGGAACGAATTTCCGCTTGGAATAACCAACAGCTTCAAACCATCAGTTGAAGATGGGAGGTCTCTGGCAGAAAATCATGGAAAACTTGCAGATTTCCATTTTTGTTCCCGGATATCTCTATAGTTGGCTGCATTTTTTTTTTTTGGCCAGGAGCCGATCGATGAGGTCTTGTTCTCTTCCATCATCGAAGCATGCATCCGTTACTCGGCGATTAGGGCTGCTATGGACACTAATCCTGTCATCAACGGATAGTTAAACTTCGCCTATAACTGGGGATGAATTGATGAATTTAGTTGTCAAATGTATATCGCAGACGTAAACTTGCCTTGTGGTACAGTACATGGATGCTTCGGAGGATTTGGTATGATCGAAATCAATATGCTAGAAACAAGGATCATAGGATGGTTGTAAAAGGTTTTGACCACTGTTGCATAATGTACACATAGTTTTTCTACTTGATCTTCTGAAAGGGCGGTTTGGCACGTTGAAATTAGATTTCCCACGATGGTGGATTGAGTGTGGCACGAACTGCGGAAGGTTCGAGAAGCAACTGGTTCTTAGAACTATAAACTTTCCCAGAAGGTTGCTGAATCAAGATCGGGCATATACGTGTAATGGTTTCAAAGAAAGACATCCCACAGCAAAGGAGTTTCGAGTACTGAAATGTGTACGCTACGTAAGTATATAATACCCCATGTATCCCCAAGTGATCCTGAAGCAGTATGTCCCGGTAAGGATGGATATCTCCACCTACAAAGCAAGGGTCCCATGTCTTCTTTGATTCTTTGATCATAAATCTTTCTCCTTTGGGGGGGATTGGATCGTATGTCAAAAAAAGCCTTCTGGGTCGAAATCTTTCAACACGTTTCACAAAAGTTCAGGGTTTTATTCACCAAAGCAGCCTGTTTTTTTTTTTTGGAATTTCCATGCGCGGGATCCTTGATTCAGGTATCAAGAAGTTGGAAACTCTGAGTGAATTCATTCAGAACTACAAGACCAAGGGCCTTTTCAAGCTCCTTGCCTTATGGGTTCCTGGTTTTTTTCATAGGGAGGTGGAACACCTGTTCAGTCAAGTCCTGGGGTTTGATGGTGAAACTCTAGAAACCCCAGGTTTGGCAACCCCTACCGGTTGATGACATGAGCATGTCATTACCCACCATGTATCCAAAGTAGATACCGACTCACTGATTTCAAAATGATTGTTTCTCTTTCATGAAAAACGACCTGGCACCCATTCATTGCTATTTGAACTACAGTATATGCCTGCTTAATGTAAATATATACTATATTTGAGAATCTAGTTAGATCTAGTTATCTACTCCTTTTCCCCACTCCCCATGTTTGACGTTTCGCGTTACTCTACCTTCCAGCCAAGGAACATCTCAGCGCCCATCTACGGTGCAATGATCAAAGCCTTCGGTGAAGCAGGACATCTTCACCAGGTTGGAAGATCAGCCTTGTCCTATTGGGGCGATTGTTTGTTCAACTTCGGGAGGTAGTATGTTGTGTGAATTGATGTGAGTTTGCTCAAACGCTGCTTAGTGCAGAAATATCATGAAACCATCTACAACTTGGAGCATTGATTGAAGATGGATGCTATGAGCTTGTCATTTTTTAGTTGTGAAAGGTGATGTTCCTCAACGTTGAACATGTTTGTTGCACAGGGCAGATATGGCAGATATGACCATTGGAACCCCCTGAAAACCCTGGAAGGTTCGTGAACTCTGGGCCCAATTGCTGGGGAGCTCAGTGGGTGTTCTGTGGTTTTTCTCGCACGTGTGATACTGGTTTTGATCATTCAGAATTGTACAATTAATAACCGATTTTTTATATATTATGGTGATTTACATTTGTCTACATGTTTCTGTGAAGGTAGATAACGCAAGCTGCAAGAGAGGAGCCATTCATCTCCTTGGATCTTTCTCGTATTGATAAATGATTTAAATGGGATTCAATTGGGACTTATGTCCAGTACTTTTGTTTTATACACCATCTTCCACAGGGGGAGGCATGAATCAATGCGGATGGCCAGCTACCACTTTGGAGCTCCAGATCCGAAAAGATCATCAACTTTCTTTGGAGAAAAGTTGTTGTTTCTTCCCGAACAAACAGCCATCTAAGAATCTGTATTCCCATGACAGATGGCCCATCTTGTTTGATTTGTTTTGCACTGGCTAGGCAGAGGCACAATGTCAAGCCCACGGCCATCACTATTGGTTGCGTGGTAGAAGCGCTAGTGATCAATAAACAGGGTGAGGAAGCGTGGCAGTTGGTACAGGACTGGAACGACATGATCTACCGGAAGGGTACTAGTGCTGGAGGTGTCAAAGAGTTTCTTTTGCAATTTGCAAGTGTTGTGAATCTAATGTTGTTGGTGAAATGGCACCATGCTAATATGAGTTGCGCATGAGCTGAGTAGCTACAAAGTGGTTTCCAATTTGAGACGTCGCAGGATCAGCTGCAGTATCCTGACCGTCACTGGGTGGCACTGCAAGAATATGCAACAGTCTGATAATATTATATATGTTATTGTCAATTGTCACCTCTTTTTTGGATATTTGCCCCTATGCAACCCGGGTTGGTTGTTGATGGAAAATGCGAACTGCCCAGAGATGCATCCACAATCCTTGATGCTTCGGTTTGGAATCTTGATGGAAGAACTGGCCTGGTGAGAGACCTCTTTGCCAGGAGGTGTTCTGTATGTTCTTACAATTACACAGATATAAGTGCTATTTATGTGACATGTCTATCCTGTCTATCAGAGGATGATGTCCTTTCGTTGATCATTTTCTTTCGTTCTAAGTGGATTGGAGCTGTGCGCTGTGCTCGTCTCCATGGGCAATGACTTCCATGCTGCTGAGGCAAAAGTATGATCAATACTGTGGTCTACTCCACTGTGTTGAAAGGCTTTGCAGTCTCAAAACGCATTGACAAAGTTCTTGCAGTTTATAAGGCTGGTGCGTTCAGAGTTGTTTGGAACTACTGTAAAACAATTCAGTGCAAAATTTCAAGACATAAAAAGAGCTGTGGAGGCTTTGGAGAATTCAAAGGGAAACCATTCAGTTTAACATAGACCTGCTGACAGATGTGGCTCCACCAACAACTTTATGTGTGTGTTGCTTGAACCAAGTCTCTTGAAAGCTTCGGTTCTTAAATCACCGATCTTTTCCAAAGAAATAATCCACTGGGAACCGCTGCTACCATCTGAGATCTTGGGCAGGAAATGCGAAATAATAGCATCGCCTGCAACACCATCACTTACAACACAATGCTTGATGCCTGTGCCAAATGTAGCTGCATGGAGAAAGCCAGTATGTTGTTGGAAGATATGCGAGAGACCAGCATTGAGCCTGACATCATCACCTACTCCACCATCATAAAGGGCTATTGCCTGACCGGTCACTTATTTGGCATTGTGCCAGCATCGTGACGGGGGACATGTGACGGGATCATACAGCTGTTAAGTTCCATAGCTTTTCGTCGAGTTGGGTGAAATCATTCCAGGATGAAGCAGTTTTGTCACGACTAGATTCAGGTGGTGGGTGCACTTGTTATTTCAGTGTGATTCGCTGGTGGAAGATAGATATTTCAGACCATTCATGCATTGATTCAATACTCGTATCATTTGAATTGTTTGGTGCTTTGGGATTTGGGGATCACTTGGGGGTGCATTTTTGGTATACCGAAACTCGTCATTTTTGGGGCACCAGATATTTTGACCCAGGTTTCAGACTCTGATAGCAAATCAATGACCTTGATTTTGATAAGGCGTGTGGTTGTCCCAAACAAACAGAACTGGCAGATGAAACGGATGAAATGGACACAAAGACGTCTCAGATTCGCCTCTAAAAGGTGATGTGGAAAGGGCCTTCAGCGTGCTTGAGGACTGAATTGTCGTGATACACTGCACTTTAATTTGAGAAAAAAGGTAGAGTATCTGCACTCAAAGTTTGCGGTTGCCAAACATGTGGTCATTTGTCAAGATGTGTTTGAGAGATCTTCAAGAAAACACCTTGATGTCGAATGAAATCTTCAAAACACAGACACAAGAAACGTGGGATGTACCGTGGCCAAGAGAAGATGGTTACCAGAGTTTCCGGTTGGACAAACGCAGGAGATGAAGAGGGATGGACATTTTACACCTGATGAAATTATGTACAACTCGATCATTGATGGTTGCACCAAGCAGCGCAATGTCACTGAAGCACTACGTGTGCTGGAGGCAGAAGGGGTGGCTAGTTGAGGATAGTGGTGTGTGCTATTCGTTGATGGAAGCAAAGCCTTCATCTGAAGATCTTCGTTTCAAATTCTTCCAAAATCGCTACTTTGCAGGAGATGAAGTCGTCTGGCATTAGACCCAGCAACTACACTTTGAGCATTTTGGTGAAGTTGTTCCTCTCTTGGCCTGGGGATGGTGGGACTTATGAGTTGGGACCAGTAGACTTGAATGGGTTGGGAACATCCAATAGCATTTGAGGCTTAAACTCAATTTTTGGAAGGTCATGCTTTGGGTTCCAAAAAGTCTTGCTGTTGTTTTGTAGTGGTTCAGAACCTGGTTCTTGCAACATGACCGACTCTGTGGTGTTTGAAGAGTATCTTGAATCCTAGGTGTCATCATCCATTCCCACTTGGGAGCACTGATAATGTCATGATGTGAGCTGCACCTGAAACTTTGCCAAAAGATGTTGTCCAAGTTGTGACCCAAAACGCCCAGAGGTCAGTGGTCTTTAATGTTTGTCATAGGTTTTCATCCCGGGGTCATACGTTTCCCAAGGCTTGGAAACGCTCGACGCTTGGGTCAAGCGATGCAGATGGTAGAGGATTCAGCGGGGGCATCGACTCATTGGGCAGGGAGCTTGTAGTACTACTAAAGGTATGCGTGTGTGGGGGGACCAAACCATGCAAGGACCGGGAAGGTGGAGCATGCACTCCGACTCCCCGTAACAATAACTGTATATTTACAGTGGGTTGTGTGTATTGCTTCTGAAGTCATGGCATTCATGGCATTCCCGTCTGATGTACACATTGTAGCAGTGTACCATGGTGTTGGGTGTTGGGTGATGGGTGATGAGGACTGCAGGGAAAGCTGTCCATTTTGTTGAAAGACAGATCAGGATGAATCTGACCTGGCAGCAACCACACCTTCATTTAAGATGGTTAGCGTCTCTGTTTGTAGCGTAGCATTGAATAGTAACCTCCCAAGTCCCAAGTCTTTCTCTCCTGGACGGCCTTCTTTTGAAATGTGGGATCTGGTGAATTGCGCAAGCTTTCATGACAGGATCTGAGCCAACAACATGGGTTGAAACCCAACATCCAGGTCTATACCTGTTTGATCCATGCCTGCTTCCAGAACAGGCACCGATTAAGAAAATGCTGTTGGCCCTTCTTGCATTTTCTTCTGACAGTTGAAACGCACATATAATTTAATTGTTAATTGTTAGATTGATTGATCTGTTTGAAGCATTCAGAGTGCCAGATGCTAGACTCCTCAAGAAATCAACAAGCAACACAGAGTCGATCGTAGCCTCTGGACTTTGGCATGCCTTGTAGATCCACTATATGTAAAGACGAGGACAGATTTTTTTGTAGGCGTTGGTGTCAGAATTTGATATCATTTGTTTTGCGCTTACAAAACATGCTGAGAAGCATTCCCCAGGCGCTTTGAGCGCGCCTTAGGGGTCTATGAGACCATGATCAAAGAAGGATGCTTGGTTTATCTAGATTTAAGAGTAGTGAAACAGTGATCTCTGGAACCCATGTGAACGTAGTTAAAATGTGGTCATGTCATACCACTGTTTGGGGGGCGGTGGATGAGGGTCAGTGTTTGGGGGTGAGGTATGGGTGCGGGGGGCGTGCAAAGGGGGTGAGGTACGGGTGCGGAGGGCGTGCAAAGGGGGTAAGGTACGGGTGCGGGGGGCGTGCAAAGGGGGTAAGGTACGGGTGCGGGGGGCGTGCAAAGGGGTAAGGTACGGGTGCGGAGGCGTGCGAAAGGGGTAAGGTACGAGTGCGGGGGCGTGACGAAAGGGGTAAGGTACGGGTGCGGAGGGCGTGCAAAGGGNGTAGTAGTGGTACGGTGTTGGACGAGGTAGAGGTAGTAGTAGTGTGGTCGAGGTAGGAGTCGACGGTGGTGGCGAGGGTAAGGTAGGTGGCGGAGGGCGTGGCGAAGGGTAAGGTACGGGTGCGGGGGCGTGCAAAGGGGTAAGGTACGGGTGCGGAGGGCATGCAAAGGGGTAAGGTATACAGGTGTTGGGGAAGGTTGGGGACATTGACATGAGTAAGGTGCGGGTGTTAGGGGCATTGACAGGGGTAAGGTGCGTGCGTTGGGGCATTGAAAAGGGCAAGGTGCATGTGCTGGGTGTGTTGAAAAGGGGTGAGGTAAGGTATATGACTGGAAAATATTAAGACTTTAAGATTCAAGATTTAAGAATTTAAGACTTAAGAAGTCAATGAAGTTGAGTTGAACATGCTTCGTTGTGATCCACTCACTAAATGTCACAGTGATTTGATTTGCAGTTGCACATTAGGCCGCCCGCTGGCCGCTAGAAGGGGATTCAAGGAAGGTGTTTCGTGATTGCGCATAGCCGCATAGTAAAGTTTAGTCAAGTAAGTATAAAGTTCGTAAACAGTAATAGTAAGTACAGTAATAGTAATAGTATTTTCTCACGAAGTGAGGCACTAGGTGTTGAGTCTTGAATTTTGAATCCAAGGTTTTCTCAAAAACGATCACTGCGCCTCCTCACATCATAATAATTTGCAGCATCAACAGCAATAAAAAAGCCGAATCTAATCACCAATAATAATAATAATCAGATCTAATCTAATCCAATTGAATTTGAATCGAATGTTGAAAGCACAGCTACGGCTCATTGTCATTGACTTTGAGTCATTTCCGTGATTGTGCAATCGCATCGCCATCGCCGTCAACAATTGGCACTGGATGGCGCCCAAATCGATGACGGGGGCAAAGAGGCCAAGTTTTCCTGTGTCATGTGTTGGACGACGGTTGGCCATTGACTGACGGTTGGCCATTGATGGTTGAATTAATTTTGATTTTGGTGGCAGTGGTGGCTCGAGTCTAACAAGTGTGGTGTCAGTGGCTGTAGTGACTGTAGTGCCTTAAGCCTTAAGCCATGCCGGTGAAGCGCCCTGCGGCCAAGGCGGGGAACTCAGGGAGTTTACGCGTGACATGTGCCTTCCACTTCCACTAGATAGATATTCTTCCGTCAGGAGGTGATGAAACCCAAAGCCAAAGTTGGAGCGAAGAAGGACGGGTACCGTGACGATTAATTATTTTATTTTATTTATTTTATTTTATTTTATTTTATTGATGTTTGTTGAAATTGAAGTTTATTTTTTTCGATTTGTTTGATACCAGCCATAATAATTCTTCACTCCATAAACCTGCCCTTTCAAGAACGATAAGGCAAGACCGGGTCACTTTTTGACTTCAGATTTTGACAGTCATAAATCATAAATTAATTAAGTCATATGTCATAAGTCATAAGATTCAGATTTTGCTTTTCTTCCCAATCGTTATCCAGTCACTGACTTCAGATTGGAAACAAAGCAAAGCCAAGCAAACTTCAAAATTACAGCCAGCCACTTTACAGGATGCGGGCCGTCAGGATGCAAAACCGGTCTGGAAGCCAAGGTCTTCAAACAGTCCAAACGCTTGCAGTGGTTTGCTTCTAACTTGATTCTGAATTCGATATTTGATTTTTTAAGATTGAGTCTTGAGTATTGAATTATTCATCCTCTTGTTCTTAGACTTGTTGTTTCCGATGCTGAAAGGTGACATGAATACCCGACTTGACAAAGAGACGATTGACATTCCAAGTTCAAAGAACTATTACTAGAGATTACTAGAGTTACTAGAGTCACTGGACTCGACTACATTAGTTACAGTCACAGTCAGAGTCACAAACAGTACATTTGAAACCGCTGGGGGGGGGGGGGGAGGACGTGCCAAAAATAGTGTCTGCTGTTATTAGTTATTAATGAATGATATAAATTTAATTCAATAGAATAGACTACAAGTGCCCAGAGAAGAATACATCAAAGTTGACACACTCCGGTGGCCTATCACCTCCAAGGTCTCCAAGTCCCGCGGGGCAAAGGCAAAAGCTCCCTCCGATACTCGACTCGAATTTACTTACCTTACTTAAACCTTGCACTGACACAATAATTACAGGGCCAGCCGCTCCATGGTTTCACAGTTTCAGTTTCACTGTTCACTGATCGCGGTTGTTTCAAGTTTCACTTCTTTCTTTTTGCTTGCAGGGTGGGACCACTCTACGCCGTCCAGCAATCAAGGTGGGTGGGAACCCGGCCGGTACCTGGAGTATTTTTTGTAGCTAATGAAACTAACCAACTGTAAATTCTAAATTTAAATTTTGGAAGCGATATGGTGAACTACCAAACGCGATCCCCTGAAATTGTCAAGTAGTCTTATTCGTAGTCACTGTCCATCGTGGTGTGTCGTTGTCCTGGGCCCAGGAATTTTTCCAGTTGTTTTTTTAATTAATATTAATATTATTATGTTTTTAATTTTCAATCTTGTCTGTTCTTATCAGGCCCACATCATGCCAAAAGCGCTACCCGAAGGGATACCCTTATTGAGACCAGTAGTCACGGAAGCACTCTGTCACAAGCCGGCAGATGGCCTGCATTTCACAAGAAAGGAACTGAACCGTACACTATGAAAGAAGTGAACCATCGCATGCGAATGAATCCCCATAGTGACCATAGTGCCATAGAGTGTAGTTTACAGTGTACACTGTGTTTAAGTTTACAGTTGAGTTTACAAAAAAACAAGTTTACAGTGTACAGTTAGTTTACAGTTTGTGTCTGCTAGTCGAGTCAGTCAAGTCAAGTCAAGTCACAAGTCACAAGTCACAAGTCTGTCAGGAAAAGACTCTGGAGACTCCGAAGCCGAAGACTCGTCCTGTTCAACACTCAGCTCAAGATGGGCGATGTCAATGGCTTTGTTGAAGATGCAAGCTGGTTCCGGCTGAGGAGATTCGTGGAGGGAACCTGTCGAACAAGACTGAAGCCAAGGGAAGGTTCTCCCTGGCTCTTCAAGTGGGTCAAGACTTTGTGGAGGCAAACGTCGCCACGGGCCACGTTACTATTCTTGTTTGTGAGTGAGTGATGAGTGTATCATATTTCCAAGATTACATTCAAATTCAGCAGATGATTATGACAATCAATCAATCAATCAATCAATCAATCAATTTATTTGATTACTGATTACTGATTGATTCAATTGATTATACTATTACTATACTATATACTATATACTATATACTATACTATAACTATAACTATATTATAATATTATACTATATATAATAATATATATTCATATTCATATTTATTTATTGAATTGAAATGTAATGATGTTGAATGTTGATGTAACTGTAACTGTAAGACCATTGACAATGACTCATGACAATGAGACTTGACCAGGCTAGACAATGACAAGGACTCGACTCGACTAATTAGATTCAACTGTTCAAATTAATCTCAATTCAAAATTCATTTCTATTTCTATTTGGCCATCTCTCATCGGTCTGATCTTTTGGTTAGGCCTTCCAGGCCTTAGGTCTTTTACTTTCACTTTCGGAAGTTGAAGTTGACTGACTTTGGGGGGCTGCTGAATTGTGCCAGGTTATAGCAGATGTTGCCCATATGCGAAGCGCACGTTTGGAGGACACCACCGATGCTCAACTAACAGCAGGTTTGCGGCGCTGCCTAAGGCTCAGCTAGAACAAGTATGAAGTTGAAGTCGTTGAGTAGTTTGATTTTTTTTTCCAAGTCACTAAACCTAACTTCATGACTCTATGACACCAAAACTAAACTCAAAACAAAACGATTCAAAACCAGATCCAGATCCAGATGATTTGTGATTGATTGATTGAAATTGATTGATTGATTGAAGTATCTGTCGCTTTTCCATCCCTTGCCCTTTTCATAATCCATCATGACTGGCTGAATGTATCATACTTGCAACTTGTAACTTGTAACTTGAAACAATTTGACAATTTGTAAGCTATCATTATCGGTAACCTGATTGTTGATGCTGCGTCCTGCCGCCTGTAAGTGCGTGACGATCAGTGTGTCGGCACCGTTCAGAATGAGCGTGAGCCCAAGGGTGCTTGGGAGTATTCAAGCCAGGATCTGAATCAGAATTTGAATTATTACCGATTCGAATTCTGAGCCTTGACACTCTTGGCCGTACAGTCCGTACGGACAGTATTCAGTAGTAGAATCAGAATTAGTTTTCAGTATTCAGCATTCTAGTATTAGTAACTAGCCAACAGGGTAAGTCAGGAAGCACTTCAGACTTCAGACTGTTTATTTTATCATGTCATTATCATCTATAATATAGAATCTATGTCTATAATCATAATCTATATTAAATTATTATATTACATACAGTTAATAAAATAAGTCAGTCGTTATAATATTCACAAAAAGTCAAGTCAAAGTCTGTGTTTCTCAGAGATTCGGTTCTTTGCCTCTGGACATTTCAGGTCACAGGTGGGAGCCGGGGCCAATCACCCGCAGACTGATGGGGCATCCACGGCCAATCACCGGCAGACTGATGGGGCATCCAGCAGCTCCGAAAGGACATCAAATGAGTCGGATTCTGCCTGATTGATTTGTCAGATTTTGATCAATTTTGATTCTGAATTCTAATTCTGACTACTTTATTTATTTGATCATTTGATTAGTTTTGACTGACTACTTTTGACTCTTGACTCTTGACAACTACTGACTAACTATCGACTATCATCAATATTCAATATTAAATATTCAATATTCAATAACTCAATCTCAGATACGAGTTGCAAGATTATATACAACGACTAGGACAAACCTTCAAGAATAGAAACTCCAGTTCAATTCAACTTAAAGTAACAATACACGACGCAGGCATGCAGTGCAGATTCAGATTCTCCCGACTCCTTAAAGTTTAAAAGTCGCTTGAGAAGATTGAGTTGGGGAGTAAGCCTGGCGATCCCGTATTATTTTCGATTCTTGATTGTTGATTGGTTTGATTAGTTTGGATACTCAGTACGATACTATCTTTAGCTGCAGCTTTGTAATTTTATTTTTTTGCTTAATAATTTTGATTCAGATATAGTCGAGTCTAAGTCTTAGTCACAGTCTAAGTCTTCCACTTAGACTTAGACTTAGACATGTTACATAGATTCGATTTGGGACCCCGGTCCCAAAAAATATGGAATTGAATTGAATTGAATTGAATCGAATTTGAATTGAAATTTGAAATTTGTAGATTCATGATTCAATGATTGAATTCAATGATACACCGCCATGCTTCCGAACTCATGGACAAGCGACAAGCGGCTTCACGGCTTCACGCGATCTAATCATACACTGCTGGGATTGGGCGCTGCAGACTGTAAAGATTAGAATGTTTGATAATACTCTGATAATAGTTGAGTTGATTGAAGAAAATGATAGTGATTCAGTGATTCAGTGATTATGAGTAGAGTCATTAGACCTGGTGCACTTGCTACTTCGCGACAAGGGGAATACACAGCCAAGCTCGCCACCTTTGGTCATCAGCCATCAGCCTGGATGTTCGATGTTCTTTTTTCTTATACTTCAAGCTTAAAAGTTGGAAGTTAGAAGTAGTTCAAAATAAAGGGTTCGGTTAAAGTTAAACCTTCTTGACTCTTGTAAATGAGTGGAAATGGACGCAGCCGCAGAGAGCTGAAAGGAGTGATTGGAATGATTGGAACCGGAACCGGAACCTATATTCCAGGGCTGGTGCAGTTCCTTTTTGGTCACAAGCAGTTCACTCGACAGACGCCCAAAAACAAAAGATGCTTGCCGCCTTTGTCAATCAGCCTGGATGATCGATGTTTTTTCTTGAACCAGTTTTTTTGCTGATGTTATGATGTTAGTCTTCATTCTTCATGTAACTAAAATTTAAATTTTAAATTTTTAAATTTTTGTTGTTCTGTTAAGACTGTCTGTTATGACGACATGTTATCGTGACCGTGCGGCGCTGTACACGGTATAGCTGTGTGCCGTACATGTAATCCACAAATAGTCATGAGTCATGAGTCATGATGGGATTCACAATTTGTCATTGATTGAATTGATTTGACTCAGATTGGACATTGTAAATTTGAATTCTGTAACTGTAACTGTAAATTGTAATAGCTACACGGGCAGGCATCGCCGACCTGCTGCTGCGATCCGAGATGTGGCTGCAGCGTCGACCGCCGTGGCTGCGGTGAGGAAGCTGGCCAGCGCTGTTGAAAAGCTAGCAGAGTCTTCTCAAATCGTTGAAGTTGAGAGTGAGAATGCAAATCCCAGTGCTGATGCTGGCATATATGCTTCTCGCAAAGCACAACTGGCATTGGCTAGAGCAGGTACAGTTTCAAGTCTTGCGCATTGCCGCATTGCACCGTTTTGATTTCCCTGTTCCCCCCCTCTAATTTTCAGTTTAACTTTTCAGTCGAGTCTTATAATTTGACTTTTCTTGTCTGTCGAATCTGATCTGTCTTATTAGTCGCGTCAGTCTTGTCTTTTCATATCATCATCAGTGACAGTGAATCGGTTAGAGTCATGGTCGGAAAAGCGCAGGTACATTAGACAGACTGTCAGACTGACACATTATCATTATCCCCGTTAACCGTTAACCGTTAAATGAAATGCACTTTGGGAGCGGACATTTTTTTTTATTTTTTGAACGGCGCAAACACAAGAGAAGAGAAACATGGCGGGAGTAGGGAGTAGTAGGGATTCGATTCGATACCGATAATCGATCACATTTGGATTTCAGTAGAAGCGCAGCATGTGGAACATAACATATGTCATTCAATCCTTGGCCATGTGCGATTTGATCCCCCTGTGTGGAGGTAAAAAACAAAAGTTGATGGTGAATCGTGTGAACAAAGGCTTGGATGCTATGAGGACTGCAAGGTTTTTTATTTTTTTCGGTTTTGGTTTGATCACATTGTCACATTGTCACTGTCACTGACTGGCAACTGTTCTTCACAATGACTCTGACCAAGACCGAGTCCAAGCGAGTGGGAGTGTTAAACATTGGCAGTGGCAGTGTTAAACTGGCAGGACAAAAATTCGGCGCTACAACAAAAACCATGCCGTGAGGAAGGCCGATATCATCAATGCTGATGTCCATAGTTGGACACAGAAGAGACGGCAAGATGTAATACGAGGTAAAGGCCGGGCGGCGGGCGCTGAACTAGAGCCAGGTCTATGAAGTTGTTGAATCAGGTATCAACTTGAATGACTCTGAATGAATGACTGTCTGACTGACTGAGTATTTTTTTGTTGCTGGAACTGGAGCTGCATGACCACACCCTTTGATTTTCGTAGTCCTCCGAATTTGGAGGCAAGTACCGCGAGCTGACATCTGCAACTATCTTGCGGGTTGCGTGGGGCTCCCGGTCAGCTAGTTAAGTCATCAGTGAGTGACAGTGATCAGTTTTCAAAGTTTGAAGTTTTCGCATTGTTTGAATGATCTTGTCTGATCTGACATGGTTTGAATTTGAACCGAATTTGAAAAGTTGGAATCATTTGAATCATTCATGATTCATGAATCATATTGACATTGACATTGACTTTTTGCTTTTGACTTTAGATTCTTTAGATGTTTGACTTTGACTGTTTGACTCTTGACTCATTGTTCCAAGTCTCTGAGAACATTGGCCAACATTGTAACAGGACAGTGACAGTAACAGTAGCACATTATGAGCTTCATGAACTATGAATCATGAATCATCAATCATGAATCATGAATGATGGAACTATGGAACATCGGAACATCATTCATTTTTTTCAATATTGTTTCTGATTCTAATTATCTAAAATTGTTAAGTTGTTAAGATTCAAGATTATTAAGCAGCAAGCATAGGTTATAAGTCTAAGTCTTCTTTTGCAGTCATGGGCTGGCCGAGGTTGGGGCGAGCTTCGTCCGATGTGATCCGCTTCAAAAAGGGCAAGGCGCACATTGCAAAAGGTGCAGCAAAGTCACCAACCATGATTCTTGCCTTTGGCAGTGTATGTTATAGTTTTGGTAAGTTACAGTTACCACTGATGTTTGCCAAGTGGATTTGTCTCGATTTGAAACATGAAGTGTTTAGGGCCGGAGCTGAAACTGAAACACTATTTCACAAAGCCGAGACCCCATTTTTTCTATCAAGAATCAAGAAGAATTTACAGTCAATGATTCATGATAATGATTCATGATTCATGATCATGATTCATGATGGCAATATTCTTCAGAATTGTCAGAATTAATCAGCAGGAAAGTTGCATTCCATTCCGGGTAAGGCAGTCGAATTTGGAAGAAATTACTTGTGACTTGTGACTTGACTTAACTTATAGTTTCAGAGTTCCATGAGCAAACTCAGGTTTAGCCTGAACAGTTTGGCATTCTGGCTCGGCACCAGCACCACTACGATTTCCCAGGCTGCAGCCAACTCAACTTTGGAAGTGAGTGGATTGACAGATGGATGTAATGTGCTGAAACGAATTCCACTGGACTGAATTGTTTAGTTTTGGTTTGTTTGTTTGTTTGTTTGGATGATCCACGATCTGATAGCTGGCTGCTGGTAATGCACACATATGATCTGATAAATAAATTCATTGTATTTTTAAGTTTAAGTCTAAGTTGTATTATTAAAGTAGTTAGTAGGCTACTATATTGAGTAATTTAGTAACTATTGGGATTGGCTGTTTCCACGTAGGTCACCCAAGCCAAACAGCACATTGACTTTACTTGCCAGTTTGTTTGTTCCATATGTTTGATCATTGAAATGAATTGTGACTTTGTAGGCAAGAAATGGCCTTGCAAACCTGTACCTCGAGAAGCAGCAGGAATCTTTTCACGCTATGGTTGAGAACTCCTCAGGGGTGGTCGGGTTGGGCTTACATATTGAGTTCGACGAAACTGGCCAAAAACTTCGATTGAAGCGATCCTGGTGCGCAGATCACCTCACCACCTTGTCGGTATTAGTTCCTTGGTTGTAGTTTGCCAGCGCTGACCACACTGCTACAGTCCCGGTTTCAAGTTTCAGTTTCAAGTATCCTTGCTGCCAGGTTTCAAGAACCACATCCTTCAAGTTCGAGCGTGGCAAAATGACTTCCAGGTCTGTCAGACCCTCATGTGTGACAACCAATGTGAGTCCTTACGAGATCCTTGAATGACTTGAAACTT
>DF239728.1:193235-197475 GCA_000507305.1 Breviolum minutum Mf 1.05b.01
AGCCAATGAATGTTGCTTGGATCGTGGCTTCTCTTTGCCTCTGAGACGCTTCATGCAGGAGCCTTGTTGGATGCTGTCAACCAATGTAACAAATTTTTTATCATTGAATTGAATCATTATCATTATTCATTATTATTATTATAATTATCATCATTAAATCAAATCAAGGTCCATGTCCATGATTTGTATTCATGATTGATTAATTGATTGGTGATTTGTATTTATGCCAGTGAAGGAAGCTTGGCAGGGGAAGATTGTACCTGTTGGTGCATAGTGGTGCCACTCCTATACTCCGACTCCCAAGTATTTCCCTATACTCCGACTCCCATAGTAGACCATCAGACTTAAGGCTCAAGACTCACGACCTTGAACTGTATTCAGGATTCTACCGCGGAGCGCGTTTGTTATACCACTGTTCAAGTCCTCGTGCGACTTGCGACGTGGCTCAGCGCCCGCTAGAGTCAGCAGAGGCAGGCCAATTCCTCCTGATGCGACATGGCTCAGCGCCGCCTATAGATAGCGCAAGAAGGCCTATAGTTTTAATTAATAATATAAATTTAAATACATAACATAATCAATCTGAATCAACCAAAGACTTAAAGACAATCCAGACTTGTCCTGTCACGGCTGCTTGTCTCCTGCAATCCCCTGCTGGGCCCACAGTATAAACTTTCATCCGGTGATGGCATCATTATGTACTTAGAGCTTGCCCCCACTGGCTACATAAAAAACGGTTAGCTTCCGATTCGGGCGAATATGCTACCATCGGTTGTCACAGACTACTTCCGGTGGTGACAAGGATGCCCCACACATCATAATCATAGACCATAGCTTTAACTCTTTTACCGAGTTACCTATACTAGACTTGGACGAGTGACACAGTGACTCAGAGACAGTCATTTGAATTTGAACATTTGACATTTGGACATTGGACATATTTGGACCATTTGGACTTCAGTTCAGCACTTCAGTGAAGTTCAGCCATGCTTTCGTTTGCTGTGGTTCTTGATTGAATCCCATGATGTGTCACAGGAGCACCATTGGCCTGCTGAAGCATTGTTGCCCGGTGGTCCGTTGATTTACACCGCCAGTTCCTGAGATCCATGACTTTCCACAACAAGGTAACAACAACCTAGACCTAGCCACCTAGCTGCTTTTTCTCGCTCATGGACTCATGGTATTGAATTCCTGCATTATGCAGGTGCGACTCCTGAGCATGAGGAAGCTTGTCAATGCCCAAATTGAGTGCAACTTCGCGAGGGCTGCGAGCCAAAGACAGCCTTGTCCTCAGCCACTGCTGTTACCAGGTTCAGTCCGTTCAGTCTAGTTGCCTCTTTGTTTGCTGCAGGGTGTGCAGAGGGCGAGGACACTCCATCACCACTATGGCTAGGGCCTCGTATTTGGTGCTTCCAGAAAATCCAACATCCAAAGAGATCCACTGATCATGTGGTTTTGTTTTGTCCGCATAACTTCATGACAAATTTATGGGAGTTGTTGGCGGTAAAAAATCATGTAAAAAATCATGCCCTCAGCCCCTAAGCCACAAGACTTCTAATAGCAGTGAATACTACCACTTGAGTTCTGGTTGTGTCAGGTCATTCATTTTGAGATGACCCACTTATTTTTGCATGATGTCTTAGATTAGACTCATGTCTTCAAATTTATTCCCATTATCCTTTCGCATAAATTGAGGTCAGCAAGTTTGTCCTCACAGAGCTGCAAAAGGAGCACCAGCGTGCAGTCCTTGACTTTCAAAGATCGCGTACTTCTGCAAATCAAGATGATGAAGACACAGCTGGTGTGGGAGGCACATTCAATGGCTTCTCACTACTCTTGAAGGACCGCTTAGCTCAAAGGGTAGCTTGGATTACCTTGAGCTGGTGTTCGACACTTGACACTTGTTTGATTTGAATTTTGACTGGAAGACTGGAAGACTTGAATCTTGGATCTGTTTATGTTTATGGTTATGCAGCTATGCAACAGATCAATAGATGATTGATTGATAAATTGATACACAGTTACACAAATTAATTAATTATTTTTATTTTAATAAATTGATCAGATATCTCAGATGACAATGTAATATCTCTATGAATCTCTATCGGATTCTATCGTCATTGTTTCATCAATCATTATCATTGAATTTGAATCATTATATTTCATTATAGTCTAGTACATTGATGATCAAAATTGATTGTGTTTGTCACTGTCAACAGTTTTTCAAGGTACTCCAACCAGGGGAGTCTCGAATCGATGCAAACCGACGTGTATGGCAACAAACCATACAGGATTGGTCAGATGCGAGTGTCAGTTTCAAACAGGCGCAGTCTGAAGTCTGAGAGCTTTCTTTGTTGAGTCGAGTCAAGTCACAGTCCACTTTCAATTCTCATCATGCCTTTGCCTCATGTCATCATGTCACATGTCGCATTTTTTCTATTCATTTTGAGTTTTGAAAACTTTGTTGAACTTGACGAGAACAGTCTTGCTGTCAGCCACTTTCTGTTCACTAGTACAGTGTTTACTGGTGTGGTTTCTGTTTCCGTTATAATAAAGCTGTGGCGGTCCGTGGCGGTCACTAACACCTGGTCAGGCACAATCAAAGGCGGCCAAAGATCGAAATTTGTTGCATCGTGCTGCAAGCTCGAGTTCCTTGGTGGACAGCCGGGGCTGCGACGACGGCGGTGATGGTGACGGTGACAGGAGCTCAATCCTACCGTATCTACAGAACATGTGCGGGATTGCAGATATGAACTATGCGATTGGGGAGAAAGTTCTTGATGAAGAGCGCGACAAAGTCAAGGGCTGGTTGAAGACTAGCAGTGCTGAGTTTGAGAGGAGGCATGGGCAGGTTTCAAATGACATCCTAGAGGACGAAGAGGAGGCTACCGACAATGGAAAATTTGATGAGGTGTGCCCAGCTTTCTGTTGCTGCCAAGCGATTAGGAGCACATGCAGCTATGGTGTGTGGATGGAGCGTTTCTTGCTGGTTCTGCGAATCGCCCGGTATATTCGCAAGGACAAAGGATATTCACCAGACCATCCTTTGATTGCCGTGCGTCGTTGTGGGCAGGCCTCCTTGGATTCTTTGAAGCCAGGAGATGAATGCTGGCTTTTGGCAAGAATTCAATTTCGTCCATACGATGCCTGTATCCTTAAGATGACTCTGGAATCAGAAGAGGAGACAAGTGTTGCGATGATGCGCCCAACAGACGTCGGTATGCCAGACATAGTAAGTCTTCAGCATGTTCTCAAAGAGCTTTGCTATCACTTCAAACCAGAAGAACACATTCTCAGTGTTTTGACTTACAGCTCTGAGAAGTTTGGATTGCTGAAAATCTTGAGAATCGAAAACTTGGATGAAGCAGTAGAGAGGCATTCTGCAGCAACCGCGCAGATTCTGGATTCAGAGGATGAGGAAGACAAGAAATCGTTGAAGCGAAGGGCAGATTTGTTCAAAAAGGCTCTCAATGCCTCAAAGGAGCCTGAACCGAAACAGAAGCCCAGGCTCAAGGCCACCCAGAACTCAGCAGCGAAAACAAAAACAAAGAGTCGGAGAAAGCCTGTGACAGAGCTTGGCCCAGATGTCGAAGAGGACCCAGAAGAGCCAGGCCTTTCAGGACAAGCTCATGCCAGCATCGAGCAGGAATGGTTGGCTGCAATTGATGCACATGAGCCAGTTGCACGGGCGAGGGGCAAGGATGGTCCATCTACAATTGAAACAGCTTCAGCTTCAGCATCAAGTTCCACTGCACAGCCCAGCGAAGATGAACCTCGCATCCCCTGGAAAGACGGCAAAGGAAATGTCTATTTCCAAAGCGACCCGAAGCAGAAGGCCACTTTGTTGGGTGCTGCGCTCAGCTTATTCCCTGATGCAAAATGCCAAGCCAGTTTCGCAATGAGTTTCACATGTGTAGAGTCGTAGAGTATCAAGTTTCAATTGCCTAGCTTTGGCTGTCGGGTCTAAGGCAGGATCACTGAAGTTCGAATTGGCGAACCAGGACATTCTGTGTCTATTCGATGTAGTGGCTTGGCTTTTTTTCAATAGACTATAGACTCTAGACTCTAGACTCTATACTGTATGGTATAGTAGCAGTACAGTACAACTATTAACTATACTGTAGACTATAGTTACTTTACTTTACTTGACTTACAACTTACTATTACTATTACTGTCACTGTCACTGTTACTGTTATTACTATACTAGTTACTAAGTAACTATACTATATTCTACTACTACTA